>CAUYQV010105679.1:0-11543 GCA_963574575.1 Galagoides demidoff | reverse complement strand
GATGGAGTGTGGTAGAGTGGGGAAATGTATGGTGGGTGGAGAGTGGTGATGTCTTGCTGATTGGCATTCATTATTATTGGTGAGAATATTGAAGGTGGAATTAGAGCAACAAACAAACACTAAATTTCTTGTTAAACTTGGCTAGAGTGGAAGTAAAATCAGGGACAATTTTAGACCAAGTTTATAGGGGATAAGCCACAAAGAAAACAGCAGTACACAAATGGATCTAATGTTTTTCTGAGGGAAGAAGAAGTGGCACCAATGAAGAGAGGTTAGGGTCGCCATTAACAAGCAGAACTGATGAAAATGTTCCAAAAATTTTTAAATTATACCTCAAAGTCATTGGCTGACTATGAGAAGCATAGGTTTTATAACCCAACTTTCTAATATACATTAGACCTAATGTACAGACTGTCTAATACACAGACCAAATAAACATTAATAGAGAAACAGAAAAATCTTAACTGAACATCTTGGCATGAGAAAGGTGTTGCTCTTGCATCATAAAAATGTACTGCTCATACAGCAGTGTTTGTTAGGGAGTTGTTAGCCAGTAAATAAATAAATATATTGGAACACACTCCATCTCATGATCTGATCCAAATGACCTTTTTCTTTATCCAAAGATAAAGGAAGATATTTTGATGACATTCAGGACATCAAGGGTAATACAATGACAGTTCTGACAGCCATTCCAGAAAAAGAGTTCTGAAATTGTTTTGAAGGGTGAACTAGGCACTGGCATTGGTGCAGAGCTTCCTAAGAGGAGTACTTTGAAAGTGACAATGTGATATTCAGCAATGAGGTAGGTAGTACTTTTTCTGGGATGAGTTCATGATCTTGTCAGCACCCTTTATATCCATATATATATGTAAACAAATAAATATAGTGGAACACACTCCATATACACACTGTATTTATAACATATACACCATATTTACTATATCTATATATGCTACTTACTAAATTCATAATAAATATGTATTTATTATTTGCATGCTCAGTCTTTTCAAATTCAGGACACTAGCAAACAATTGTTTGTTGATCATTTGTATTGAACACATTATTTGATAAATTTTGCTGCATTGACACATTAATTTTGGTCTGCAAAATATTCTCTGTCTTACAGTAGATGCCTAGTTTCCTTCCTCTCAATAACACAAAAAGGCAGACTCTAGAAAAAACTTAAAATGGGCAGATTATTTTCTTATTTATCTTCTCTTCCTGTCTGTTCTCCTAATAACCCTTCTTGGTCATCTCTGTCCTAAAGAACTCATAATCTCTCATTATGTTTCCCAGCTGTTTAGGATAGAAATATGAGAGGCAGTTTTCCATTAAGTGGTGAGCAGTAGTAATAGGTTAATGTCTCTGTACCTTAGTTTCCTCTTCCATAAACATAGCTAATATCTTTTTTTCACAGACAAATCATAGGATCAAAATAAATAAGGCCCTATACTATACACAAGAAAACGGACCAAAATTCCTCTTATTAATTTCACTCATAAAACAGTAAAAAGTAACACTGAAGTGTGAGGTTAGATTTTTTTTCAAACACGGATGCATTAATTCCTCCCATGATTTACAATGTGATTTTGAAGCTATTCCCATCAAGAGGTGTAAGCTATTTTTCCCAGTTCTTAAAACACAGCTGGCCTTGTGACTTGCTCTGACAGATAGAATATGCAGATGACTTTGAAAGGTGGGTCATGTGAATCCCTGAAGCTTTTGTTTTTACTGTTTTAGAATGTTTTCCTGAGATCATCATTCAGTGAAGGTGGCAAGACTAGGATGAAAGTCCACATGGTGAAAAATCTTAGCTAAGTCTAGCCCTTAGCTGATTCTACAGCAGACTGCCTTCATGAGTAAACCCATGTGAGACCAGAAGGACTTCTCGATTAACAGTCAGAATCTTGAAAAATAATAATTTTTAAGTTCTTTTAGGTTATGAAGCTTTAGGATAGTTTGTTTTTATAATAATAAGTAACTCATGGAACTATTATGATGAGCTTTTAGCTCTAAATAATAGAGAATATTCTTTCTTTATAGACCTTTAATCTGGTTTCAAAAAATTATGAAAACCATATTTCAATTGAGACGTACTCTATATACTTTTTCTTCATGTCACATACAGAGATGGCCTGTATGAGTGTAATAACTTGCCAATGTCATCTATAGTGCTTAATAGAAAGCATTGCTGCAACTAATGGCTGAAATTTTTGAACACTTACTATATAGTAGTTACCGATATTTTTACATGTATCAATTCATTTAATATGCAGTTACTCTCTGTCATAGGCACTGTTACTAGCCCTAATTTACCTAAAAGGAAACTGAGATGTAAAGATATTAATAGGTTTATCTAAGGTCACATAGCTAGTAAGTAGTGGAGTTGAAAAATTCCAACTTAAGCATTCTGGCTTCAGTCTACACCTTTAAATTCTGTCCCTTCTTAGCCCAAGACAACTATTGAATTGCCTAGGAATTCTTAGGTATTTTGGGAAGGTTGAGTATTATTATAAAGTATAAGAAAAGAAATAAGGCAGATTAGTCATGTAAATCCCTTATAATTCCTATTGAATTTTCTGAAAGACAGATTTATAAATTTTCTACTTTTTTTCCAACATCACTCAGACTTTCCCTCAAGGTAATACATAAAGTATAAATCATATTTATTAGAACTGGCAAATTGCACTTAAGATTCAGCTATACTAGATATTGAATTAAGATTTGTTCTAAACAGAAAATAATATTTAATTCATATGTTTTGCTCACTAATACTTGGAAAACCTATCAAATGTACATTCTTAGTTTATCTTCATCCTACTTTATTGGTTCTTTTGATTAAAACACAATCACTTACTTCTGAATGCGAGGTATGTTTGAGTTCACTTCCCTGCATTTGTCTTTCAGACATTTACGTTCAGCACCATGGAGAAGACCCAACCCCATCTAGGCTGATGATTTCCTTGTACCCACCTGATGACTGCTAAATATTTGCTAGGGAAAAGACAAACAAAATGACCACACACACAAAAGCCAAACCATCCAGGTTCCAAAGCCCACTAAAGATGTGCTGAATCATAATCTTCAGAATTGGGAATCAGTAACAATGAGCATGCTTCTTGGGTAATTCTGAAGAACAACCAAGTATGGAATTCCTGAATTTGGGCTTGGTTTTAATATCTGAAAACATTACAGCTGTATGCTCTTGCCCTGAGGTTGTGAGGTTGCCAGGGAAATTTTCTTTTTCTTCAATGTAATGTCAGATACAAAAGAAAAAAAAAGGAATTCTTGAGGTTTGCATTCAGAGTCCTGCCTTCCAGTTCATGGCTCTTCCTCTGTGGTTATCCTTTTCTCTCAACTCAGGGGCTTAACCATATATAGACCTCCTCTTGAATATACTACAAGTTCTGAAAAGTTTGCGAACTCATCCTAGAAAAAGTGCTACATATCTCAGTGCTGAATATCACTATTGTCACTTTCAAAGTACTCTCCTTGGGAAGCTATGCATCAATACCAGTGCCTAGTCCACCCTTCAAAGCAATTTTGAAACTCTTTTTCTAAAATGGCCATCAAAGCTGTCCTCATAGTACTTTTGATGTCCTGAATATCATAAAAATTTCTTCCTTTCAATATTTCTCTAACCTTTGAGTAAAGAAAATAGTCATTGGGGGCTAGATCAGTTGAGTAGGGAAGTGTAAAGTTATTTGTTTACTGGCTAAAAGCTCCCTCACAGACAGTGGTGTGTGAGCTCTTTGCTTTTATTTATTGGTGAACTCCTTCGGGACCATTTTTGTGCACTCATTTCCCATGCCCAGATTTTCAGGTAAGATTTTTCTAACTATTTTTCTATCTATATTTACTTGATCTTCTATGCTTCTTACAATCAGCTGATGATTTTAATGCATAATTCAACAGATTTTTGGAATGTTTTCATCAGTTCTGATCATTAGTAGTCACCCTAACCTTTCTTTATCAGTGCCACCTTTTCTTCCCTCAGAAAAACATTTAATTAATTAGTCTGCTGCTGTTTTCTTCTTTTTAAAAAAAAAAATTCAGATTAATATTAGGGCACAAAAATTTAGGTTACATTGTTCACACTTCTAAGGTAAAGTTCAAGTTCTAGTTGAGCTCTTCACGTAGGGGGTGTGCTGAACACCCTCACATTGTGCACATTAGGTGTGATCCTACCAAACACCTCCCTTCTCCCTCCTCTTCCCTCCTTCTTGGTAGACTATACTTGTGTTTTTATGGGGGGCATGTAGTTGTTTAGATATTGGTTTCATATTAGTATTGAGTACATTGGATATATTTTTGCCCATTCTTGAGATACTTTACTAAGAATAATGTGTTTCAACTTCATTCAGGTAAACACAAAAGATGTAAAGCCTCCATCTTTTGTTATGACTGAATAGTACTCCATGATATACATATGGGCACTTTGGGTGCTTCCACATCTTGGCAATTGTAAATTAAACTGCAATAAAACATTCTGGTGAAAATGTCCTGTGGTAATTTTTTTTTTCAAATTATTGCAAGATCAAATGAAAGGCCTGTTAGTTTTTTGAGAATTCTCCATACTTTTTTCCATAGAAGTTATATTAGTTTTCAATCCCACCAGCAATGCAAAAGTGCTCCTTTCTCTCCACACCACTCCAGCATCTGCAGATTCAGGATTTTGTGATGTGGGCTAATCTCACTGGGGATTGCTTTTGATTTGCATTTCTCTGATGATTAGGGAAGATGACCATTTCTTTCATGTGTTTCTCGGCTACTCATCTGCCATCTTCAAAGAAGTTTTTGTTCAAGTCTCTTTTGTACTTAGAAATGGGGTCATTTGCTCTTTTCTTGTTGATTCTTTCAGTTTTCTGTAGAAACTAGTTATCAGCCCTTTGTCAGATTCATAGCATGCAAATATCTTCTCCCATTCTGAAGGCCGTCTGTTTGCTTTAGTTGTGGTACACTTAGTTGGGCAGAAGCTTTTTAAACTTACAGCTGGTATTGTATTGAATGGAGTAAAGCAGAAACCATCTTCACTTAGAATTAGATCCAGACAAGAATGACCACTGTTGCCTCTGCTACTTAACATATTGCTGAAAGTCCTAGCCAAGGAAATCAGACAAGAGATGGGGATCAAGGGTTTTCAAATGGTGACAATGGATGCCAAATTATTGCTCTTCATAGATGACTTGATCTTATAACTAGAAAACCCCAGGGACTCAATTACAAAAGTCTTGGAAGTGGTAAAAATATACAGTAACATCTCAGGATACAAAATCAATGTGCACAAATCAGCAACCTTCATATATGCCAATAATAGTTAAACTGAGAATCGAATTAAAGACACAATACCTTTCACAGAAAACGAAATACCTGGGACTCTAACAAAGGCTGTGAAGGAGCTCTTTACAGAAAACTTCAGAAAAAAATAACAGGAGACGTTAACAAAGGGAAGAACATTTTATGCTCAAGGTTGGGAAGAATCAACATTGTTAAAATGTCCACACTACCCAAAGTGATCAACAGATTTAATGCACTCCCCGTAAAAGCACCTACATCATATTTTGAAGAACGTGAATAAAAAGAACTTCATTTCAAATCGAACTATAAAAATCCCTGAATACCCAATACAATTTGGAGAAACAAAAACAAATCTGGAGGCATCATGTTAACAGACTTCAGGTTATACTACAAGTCTACAGTAATCCAAAGAGCATGGTACTGGCACAAAAATAGAGATATAGATCTAAGGAATAGAATAGAGAACCGGGAGATGCACCTGGCTATGTATGACCATCTGATCTTTGATAAACCAAACAAAAGCAAACACTAGGGAATAGAATCACTATTTAATAAATGGTGCTGGAAGAACTGGTTAGCCATATGTGGAAGATTGAAATTGAACCCGTGCTTCTTACCAATGACAAAAATTGACTCTTGGTGGATAAAATGCTTCAATTTAGGACATGAAACAATAAAAATTCTAGAACAAAGTGTGGGGAAAATTTTTGGCAAAATTGGCCTAGGAAAAGATTTTATTAAGAAGACCCACTTGCAATTGTAGCAACACTGCTGTTTTCTTCATGGCATTATCCCCACAAACTTGCACTAACATGACTCTGATTTCACTTTCACTCTTGCCAAGTTTAATAAGAAATTTAATATTTGCTTATTACTCTAATTCAAGCTCCAACATTTTAGCTATGGCACAGCTACAAAGTAATGAACACCACTAAGTTAGACACCACCACATGTTGACACAAACACAGCTGTGAGACTCGCTAAGGTTATGAAACCTTACCAACTTGTTTGTACAGTGCCATCAATGTAAGCACACAGTGTCAAGTTTTTGCTATTAATTGCCAGACCTCGTAAGATGAGCAATTCATGAACAAGAGAGATAAATTGAAAATTCATGCAATTTCCAAGAGGACTACAAATTATCAACTATTTAAAAAAATCAAAAACTCACTCAACTTTATAGATTACCTGGTCAACAAAATTTTAACAATTAGATATATTTTTAGTAACACCCAGCATGGGTAAGAAATCTTGAACTTTCTAATCTTGGGAAGAATGCCATAAAATGGGTATTTTTAGATACTTTTGCATACCTAAAATTAATGGACATTTTGCTAACTCACAGCCATTTCCCACCATTTTCTCCATTGCTTGCCTCAACTTTAGAGCATAGGAATATAAACACTCATTTTCCTGTCTTTGCAGCTGTGGTGGTCTTATGACACGTCTCTAATCTATTACCATACTGTGAAGGTCTGATGAACAATAAGTATTCTATGAAGGTGTATAAGAATAGGAGTATTTATGAGTAAGAAGGAAGAGTTGTAGCAGGTGCCTCCCTTCTCTGCTTCATTATGTTTTGAATGTAGACATGATGCCTGGAGCAATGGCTGTCATCTTGTCATGATAAGGGAAAGGCCAAGAAACTTGCAGATACCCAGCTATGATATTTTTAGGCCATTGAACAAATACCAGCAGCTGCTACCTCCAGACCAACTATTTTGTGAGAAAAATAAACACTATTTATTTAGATTATTTTTAATTAGCATTCTTTGCTACTTGAGGAATTCTTAACCAACGAAGGTTCAAAATTGATAAAATGCTTTGGAAGGGGTTTGACATAATCTATTAAATTTTAAATGCACTAAGTATTATTATTACAACTTTATGTTTGGATTATGTAAATTTATCTTAATAAGTATCAACCATATACATAAGGACATATGCATAAGAACATTAATTTCAGCACTCTTTGAAATATCAAGTAATTGGAAATAATCTGATACTCACTATGAAGGGAAGTGGTTAAATAAATCATCATTACTATGCATCTCATAGAATAAAGATAAGCCCTACACACACAAATACAGAAGGATCATCAGAATAAATTGTATACGAAAAAATATATAGGAGAAAAAATATGTATAACATGGTCATATTTATGAAAAAATGTGTGTGTATGTAAGTTTGTGTATGAACTTGAGAATTGGTTGTTTTTTGCAGGAAAGAGCACTGAGATTTTTCAATTATTCTTTTCAATCCTCAGTATTATCAGATCCTTGGTTAATGAAAATGTGTTCCCATATAATCAGGCTAAATAAGTAAGTTTATTCGTGTCAAAACATAAACACTTGATAATAACTTAAATGCCTACCTTTACCGTGAGAATTTGAGTTTTAAATAGTATTAAAGGCACTGACTAGAATCCCAGGTAAGGAAGGGAGAAATATTTGTAGAACATCTTTGGCTTCTAAAATCATACAGTCTAGGAAGCTCTTTAGCTCTGTCTAAAGCTAGTCTTATTCTTTGGGATTAGAAGAAAGGAAAATAGATTCTCAGAAAAGACGTGAATCATTTATTAAGATCATAGTAAAAAATCTTTACATGTCATTAATTATGATTGGATCCCTAAAGGCAACTTAGAAATCTGTAAGTTAAGGGTTTATCTAAATTGTTATCTCATTCTAGTGATTCTTGACTGTTCAGTTTTTGAATTAGAATAAAATCATTTTCACTGACCAACATTGTGAGAATCACAAATATTAGAGCCAAAAAATTAATTTTTGTTAAATTAATTAAATTTAACAAATTAAAATTAATTTGTTAAATTAATTTTTTATTTTTCTAATGTTAATATTGCCTAATTGATTAGATGTTATGTAGTTTCTTTGTTTTGATTATTATCACTATCTATCTGTCTCAAATAAAAAATGGAAAACTCATAAGGCAATCGATCTTTTAAATATTTTAGCTAACACTTTGCTGGCAGTTTGATGATAATGATGAATTCAAGTTTACATATGGGATCTACTGCTTTTATACTTATTATAAAAGTATAAAGTATTCATTTTTTTCTTTCCTTCTGTTTTTTTTTTTTTTTTTGGTTTGTTCATGGCTATACACATTTAAAAGATAAGTGATGAGTGGAGGAAGGATGAAATCTCTTACTGGAACAAGCTATTTGAAAGAGTGAGGATCAATGATTAGTGCATCTTTACAACAGGTGTAACATTTGTCATGATATTTAACATTTATTGTCCACGTTTTATGTCTTTAGTATGATGATAATCACTCAATATACGTTTTACTCATTTAATTCTTTCAAGAATACATGAGATAGATACTATTGCTTTTTCCAGTTTACTGATAAATTAGTTACTGCTTAGAGAACCTAAATAATTTTCCCAAGACCAGTTAGTTTGTATGGGATTCTACTTCAGATCTGTGTGTCTCCAGAATTCACTGTTAATTATTACTCTATACAGCCTGAAAAAAGCTTAAGTCATAGACTGACATATAATATATACAAAATGAGTTTTATTTATGTTTCCTGTCAACTGGGTCATTATTGTGTCCTATAAGACCAGGAATAAACTAGATATTCAATATATATAATTGCTGAGTTGATGGATACATATATGTATTAATTAAAGGATAATGATCTGAATGTAAAACTGAACGACTGAATGAATTCCTTTTTCTGCACAAAACCAGATTACTTCTTAGAATGCTATCTATTAAGAGGCTTTCTTCTTTGGGTATTAGGCTATAAAGAATTCTAACAGGCCTGCAGTTTACTAGGTTTCCAATCCAGGAAATACTTTTTATTAGTTTCAGATAAATAATAACAACAACAATAACAAAAAATAGCACCTAACTGAATTTTTCATCCATGGATGGAGAGAGACCAAAAACAGTGCTTGGAAATAACTTCAAAACAATGTGTTCTTCTTTGCTTCCTCCACTCACTGGGTCATAAAGAAAGGCACCGAGAGAACTGACTTTGAAGGGTTCCCAAGATAGTTTTCTAGATGACCTCTTGGTCACAAGGGCCTGCTATTTTGAAATGCTTAAGTACCACAGAAAGAGCAAAGTGAGTGGGTGAAATTTCTTTCCTTGATTGGTGCATTATTCTGAGAAGTGCTGACGCAGGTTGCCCTGACTTAAAAGGAAGGAGATAGAGCCCATGGCTTTGCCTAATTTACAAATTTGGGAACTAATTAACCTTTTAGGAACTAAATTAAACTTCTCAAAGTAAAGAAAAATAAGATAACTTTTACATACATAAAAATATATAGGCAAAAGAAAACCCAGGATCTACATTTGTGGTAACACAGGGAGACCCTGGTAGGAGCTACTTTTAATTCAGCCTTTCCTCTGCTACTCCCTGGTTAATCCTTCTAGTGTATATATGTGTACACATTGCATACCTCTGCCCAGAATACTGAATTCTCGCTCTCTACTTAGTTCTAGCACTATCTCCCCACCCCTCCACTACTAACCTATTTAATATATGAATTCTCTTCTCCAGATAAAATGATTTACTGACTCTCTTCTAAAATGAGCTTCAAAGTAGTTTAACATTTAGCATTTATCAAGCATGTACTATATATTAAATATGCTGCTAAAATGCTTGGCATAGATTATCTCATTTAACCTCATGACTCTGTACGGTAAATAGTAGTGTCTTTGTAGTAGACATTGGGAGCATAAGGTCACACAGCTGTGAGTGGAGAACTAGAATTCGAAATTAAGTAGTTTAACTCCCCATTGCTTTAACTATGAATTGTTTCTTATAGAAATCAAATGGTAGACTATTGGCTTTACTCTTTGTCAAGATATGGGATTACAGTCACAATTGAAAGTAAAGATTTAGAATGATTTTCAAATGACACTGAGTAGACTACCCCTCTACTACCTGAAGAAGTTAGGTAGAACAATATACCACATGAGTTCGGTTTATTTAGTCATTCAACAAATATTCACTGAGCATCTACTATGTGGAGGCATTATTTTAGATACTGCACATACAGAAGAAAACAAACATAAATCCTTGTCTTCATGAAATTTGTATTTTTTTTTTTTTTGAGACAGAGCCTCAAGCTATCCCCCTGGGTAGAGTGCCATGGCATCACAGCTCATAGCAACCTCCAACTCCTGGGCTCAAGCGAGTCTCCTGCCTCAGCCTCCCAAGTAGCTGAGACCACAGGCGCCCACCACAATGCCCAGCTATTTTTTGGTTGCAGCTGTCATTGTTGTTTGGCGGGCCTGGGCTGGATTTGAACCCACCAATTAGGTGTATGTGGCTGGTGCCTTAGCCACTTGAGCCACAGGCGCCGAGCCTATTAAACTATTTCAAATTGCACAGGGACTTTATGTCTAGCCTGTATATAATACTGGGGGAGAAAGTATGTTTTGCCTCTAGAGGGCAAAATGGCTTTTAGCAAAAGCAGTTAAATGTGCATAGCCTCTCAAAAGAACAGCTGTGTCAGAGACAGCCCTCAGTGGTATATAAAAATTCTGGTATGTTTGCTAAACAATAACTCATATGACATGTCAATATAACTATAATGTAAACATCCTATCAGAAAACAGATGTTATCCTTTTCTACTATGCTATGAATCATCTGGTTATAGAGTGGCCAAGCAAGTAGAAACAGCCCTTCACTTGGAAATTCAGATCCGAAAATCACAGTGCTGAATTAAGTTTTCACAAACACCATATAAAGAGAAGATCCAGACATTAAGACTACATACCTTTTCAATCTGTTTTTGTTTACTAAGTTCTTTCTGTTGCTTCTCTTTTACTCTCTCTATTTCTTTTTGTTTTTCTGATGCCCTACGATCCTAAAGAACAGACAAATAAAACTAATGAATTAAATATGAAATAACTTTAAAATTTAGACATTTAAATTTAGACATCAATACCTCCTTTGTTAACCTTTTCAATTTTTTTGGCATTTATGTATGAAAAAGCATATCAACAGTT
Organism: Galagoides demidoff; assembly: GCA_963574575.1. Lineage (NCBI taxonomy): Eukaryota > Metazoa > Chordata > Mammalia > Primates > Galagidae > Galagoides > Galagoides demidoff. The sequence continues at coordinate 253 of CAUYQV010105679.1, read as the reverse complement.
TATATTCTATGGTAAACATTTATCCAAATTCTAAATGCTACATCAGCAATAGCATCCACTATTAACCTTGCTTAGCAAAATCATTTTATCTACTTGCCCATATGAAAGAGCTTATATATATATATATATATTTTTTTTTTTTTTTTTTTTTTTGAGACGGAGCCTCAAGCTATCCCCCTGGGTAGAGTGCCATGGCATCACAGCTCATAGCAACCTCCAACTCCTGGGCTCAAGCGAGTCTCCTGCCTCCGCC
>CAUYQV010105678.1:0-13746 GCA_963574575.1 Galagoides demidoff | reverse complement strand
TTTCTGTATACAATTTGAAATACTTTCATCCAACTGGTTAACATAGCCTTCATGTCTTTTTCTTAGTTATTGTGTTAAGACATTTATATTCTACAATTAGAGAGATTCACATGTACCCTTATAGGATGAACCATAGGTGTGATCCAGTCACTCTCCTTCCCCCCACCCTCCCCTCTCCCCTCGCTCCCTATTATCCTCCTATTCCCCCAACTCCTACGCCTCTGTTAACCACATTTTGCTCTCTGCTTCCTTGATTTCAGCTGTTTTAGATTCCATCTCTCAGTGAGAATGCAGAATTTCTCCTTTTGTGTTTGGCTTATTTCACTGACGTAATGTTCTCCAATTCTATCCATGTTGCAAATGACAGAATGACTCCGTTTTAACAGCGGAATAGTTTTCCATTATGTATTTATACCACAATTTCCTTATCCATTTATCCACTGATTTATATTTGTGTTGCTTCCATAATTTTGCTTTTCTTGAATAGCGCTGCAATGACCAGGCAAGTACAGGTATCTCTGCAACATACATCTAATACAGGATTAAAATCTGAGCCACATGAGGAATTTCAACAACTCTACAGAAAAAACACAAAAAATGCAATTAAGAAATATCACAAGGCCTAAAATAGACACTTCTTAAAAGAACATACATGAATGCTGAACAGATATATGAAAAAATGTTCTATAGATTTTATGCCTTGCAGTATATTATGCTTTGCTGTTTATTAATCTCAGATAATAATTAGAGGAAAACTTCTAATGTGGGCCCCATACGAGGAAAGAAAAGTTGTGAGATGCTGTAATTGTCAAGCATCTTGGATATAAAATTGGACATAAGTTATCTCAAGTGGAATAACTTAATGAAGACAGGGTCAACCAGGTCTGCTGAGATCTTTGAAACTGTTCAGAGTGAAATATCTAACTATTAGAATGATAAAATAGTAGCATAGGAAACACCTGACTATAACTTAAGGTTATCAACAGTTAAAAATTAGGGATTATTTAAAGCTCTTCTGAATAATATTTATTTCTTTATACTCTGAACTGCTCTCTTAACCACCTCTACAAGGAACTGATTAAATGATGGGAGGCAAACCAGGAATTGATTAACAAGCTGTGGCAAATGTATGCCATGGAGTACTCTTCAGCCATAGAAAAGATGGAGAGTTTACATCTTTTATATTAGCCTGGATGGAGTTGAAATGCATTCTTCTTATCAAAGTATCACAAGAGTGGAATAGCAAGTATCCAAAGTACTCAATACTTATATGAAGGTAGTAGATGGTCTAATACATGCCCACATAAGAGAAAACTCAAATCAATTCTAATTGGAGGGAGGGGGGATTAAGGAGGGGAAAAAGGGGAGGAGGGATGGGAATTCATGCTCCCATTCAATAAGCACAATGTAAAGACATGTGGCACACCTCATGGGTGCAGGACACAACAAGAGGGACTCTACATAACAAATGTAAACATTGTAACTTAGTTTTATGTACCCTCACATTAACCTAAAATTAAAAAAAGATTACTACTCAGTCCTCTTAAAAATAAATAAAAACAAATAAAAATAAATAAATAAATAAACAGCCTTCAACTGAGGTGAATTACAATTCCAGCTAGAGGAGGTCCTCAGCCAACATCACCCACTCTAGAGTTTGCCCACCAGGTTCCAAGCCTATTGCCAAATTACATCCCCTTTCTTCAGATGGGTTTCTCTTAAAGCCAACAGCTGTGCCCACTAGAGTGAGGGGCGGTCTGGGCCTCCTTTCTGAGTATATTAGCCTGGTTGTCTGCATTAAGTGAGAACTTCATGAAGATACTCTCTCTAGGTTTGTCTGCAGGAATTTTAAGTTACCAGCTGCACTGAGCTCCCACACTTAGCTATAATGTGCTTAGCTCAAAATTGAGTCTTCCAAACATCATACCAAGAGAATAAAGGAAGAGCTCATTCCGGGCTTATTTTCCATGGAATGATTATTTTTTTCATTGATGTATTTGAACCAGAGTCTCTTTCAAATTATCTCCAAAATTTAAAATAACTTCCCTAACCAATTGTTATTCATTCTCACTACCAGAAAAAAATACTTCACATCTTAAATTCTAGAATATTCCTGCAACTAGGGTTAACTAATGGGTGTAATATAAAAATAAATAAATAAATGGTGGGAGGCCTGTAATGAATAGTGTCTCTCTTCACACCATCCAACCTTCAATGCCTTAAAACATCCAGTCAAGAAAGGATTGAGAACAAAGGTGTTTTTTCCATAAATCCTGGGGAAAGAATAAATATTTTGATAGGCAAGAGGCAGTAAGGAGAAATTAACAAGAATATGATGGTTTTAAAGCTCATTATTTTGGAGAATATCCACTAAATCATAATGAAGCTTTGTCTTATTTGTTTATAGAAAAGATGTGAGTCATATGACAGGAAAGATAGGGTATAGCCAGAATGTGGAACAGAAGGAGCTAGAAAAAAGATTTTGAAAAAAATATATATATTATACACACACATATATATACAATTTTTACATATATATACACATACACAATATGTGTGTATGTGTATATATTTATATATGTGTGTATATATATAAGTAGGCAATTGTCAGTTACTCAACAGGAGTATGACACAAGCTCATATAACATTCAGTAAAATTTGGAGAAAATTAAATTGGTATGAAGAAAATGAAGAATGCAAGACATCAGAGGCAGTGAACTTGTTAGAATCAATTGTCTAAACCTGACTTAAGCAGTTCATAACTGAGAATAAGGGAAATCTTTGGGGATAAAAGTAACAAATAGAAGATCTGTGGATTTTTTTTTTATATGAATAGCATGAACAACTCTCCCTGAAAATGTGAGCCTGAAGGAGGAGCAAAAGAGTGTAAGCCAAGGGCAAAGTATAGAAACGAAAGTAAAATTAACAGAAATCATAATTTCAAGAGTAAAAAAATGATTAAAGGAAAGAAATACAGGAGTAGAGTAATAATTTTTGAAATAGAGAAGCTGTTTGGACATTTATTTGGAAATGTTCTTTAAGAATTTGGAATTGCAGAACTGAAATGTGGGGATGGGGGCCGTCATGTGACCCCTTTAAGGGAAAGTGAATAGAAGGATCCAGACAACAATAACAACAGCAACAACACCAAAAATCAAGAGGACAGAGGCAGCAAAGAAATAAATGAAGAAGTTCAGAGAGTTAGAAAGAGAGTCAAAATAATACTAGTAGAGAAGGTTTCTGATTCCTCACAAGTAAATATGGTACTGTTTTCGGCAAAATTATAATTAGATCTTCATGTTCAGAATTTAAAATGTTCTCTAAAAGTGTTATTTTTTTCTATGAATTCCAAGTAGAAGGATCAGTTTCATAACAAATAATAATTATTGAAGAAAAATTTATCTTTATTCTAGCAATGATTTTGCCAAAATTAATTTCCCTAAAATTCTAGGTACTGTAAAGCTGAAAGAAATTTGCACATTACAATAAAAAATTATGGATTCTATCTAGGGAAAAGTAAAGTCTTTTAAAGATATTGTTTCTAAGATATAATTATAGATCAATATTTGTCTTTCAACTAATTTTAACTTACCTTTTTTAAAAACCTTTTTTATTGACATAATAGTTATACATATTTTGGGGGTACACATGATATTTTGATAATTTTTTTTTCTCACTATGTTGCCCTCAGTAGAGTGCTATGTTGTCACCGCTTACAGCAAACTCAAACACTTGGGCTTAAGTGATTCTCTTGTCTCAGTCTCCCAAATAGCTGGGACTGTAAGTACCCACCACAAGGCCCGCCTATTTTTTGTTGCAGTTGTCATTGTTGTTTAGCAGGCCTGGGCTGGGTTCGAACCTTCCAGCCTTGGTGTATGTGGCTGGTGACGTAACCACTGTGGTACAGGGGCCAAGCCTTAACTTTCATTTTATCTAAAACAGAAGTGTTGGAAAAAGTTGGAGCAAATTTTCTAATTTTGTATTCCAGAAAAGTAACAATATTTCAAAGGCCATGACTTCTCTCAGAGTTACTGAAACATGCTCCCAAAGATAAAACATTCTTCAAATGCTGTGGACACTGCACCAGACACAGCACAGATACCATTTTATAACTTAAAATATCACATAAATGTAATATTTTTTCAATTAATGCTTGTCTCAGCATCATATGCCTATTCATTCATTCATCGTCCAATCAGAAATATTGATTGGGCACTTGGGATGCATCAGTGAACAAAACAGACAAGAATGTTTGCCCTCTCATTAGACATGGCTATATCAAAAAACAGTGAAGTTGAACCCTAACTATAACTTGACCCTATGAAATGTGGAACATTTGTTGTTGAATTCATCAGGGTATTTATGCTCTGTATGTGTAAAAATATTTTCTTTTCCTGCAGAAAAATCCATGTCTTTCAAGTGTAAGAGAAGCTGAGTGACCTTTACTCCTGTCTACTTTAATAATACTTGTACTGCTAATTCTTACTCAAACATCCTAATGGCCCCACTCCTAAAATGGGCACACACATATTTTTTTCACTGAATTCTTAACAAAAGATAAAAGACAGGCCCAAACAACTGATCATTGAGCTCTCATGTCTGAACTTTGTCCTTCCTGGAGGGACCATACATTTTGCACCTAATTAAATAGAGACTGAGTGATGGATTAGTACTCTCAATGATTTTCTGATTTAGTTGACTAACTGAAAATTTCCACAGGGCAAAGTGCAATTTACTTGTGTGCCCCAATTAGCACTGCTAACTGGGGCACAAAATTGGCATAAAATTGGGCCCTGATTTTGTATCGGCCACCATCCCAGAGAATGGCAAATAGCCAAACAGCTCAGGGGAAAGTCTTTAGCTCCTTCTCTCTGCTATTTGCTAAGCCGCACAGTCACCCCTCTGTTAATCTTATAGAGAAGTTTACAGTTTGGGGATTACTTTGGATTATCAATAAGTGTATGACTTATTAAGAACAGTATAAAGATTGGAAGCTTTATACTGAGTAGGAGATAGAAGGTCAATAGAGGTATTGGGAATTCTTTTCTAGAAAGTTTGTGTCACAATTGAACCCCAAACATATCTTCTCCTGTGGATAGAAATACACGAAAATGTTGGAAGAAATTTTACCTGACAGAGAAAACGTGTATCCTATTTTCATCCATTTCTTTTTAATGAGGCCCATGTAGCCACATAATGAAATTCCCTATCTGTGCTTGACAGGTTTTCTCTATCATCTTTTATAACATTTCTGAGGCCCACAGACCCACATTTAATGAACAAGACTTTCTAACACATTTGTTTGCCCTTTGAAAGTCCAACATTTTCTTTAATCTAATATTGCATTTTCCTGCTATTTATTCATTTAATAATGGGCTTCAGTACAAACACATAGTAATGTTACCAAAAGGGCAAGTGCAGTAAATAGCCTTACGTAGGACACTCTGCCAGCTTTTCAGAATGCAAATTGGGAATCTTGTTAAAACATGATTGTGCATAGGACCTTTACGGAATGAAAACAGCTCTTCTCCAAACTCCCATCTTGACTTTGCTTCAATTATATCAGAGCAAAAGAACAAGTGTGGCTCTTTCATTAACCTCTCCCCCGTGTGGCCGCTCCTGTGTGGTTGCTGCTGGCACCCATCAGTGCTAATACAGGTGAGGAGTTCTTGAGAAGGAACACTCAGAAAACGAGAATGAAGCAGCAGGCTTCAAAGAGCCTCATTTTAGGAGAGGATGTAGATATGGTTCAACTGAGACCTGCAAAACTTGACAACCATCTTATACAACTATGCCACTAACACCCCATGTGTGCAGCGTGGCATGGGAGTTTTGTGGTTCTCATCCAACCTGAGTGGTGCATTGATATTTTCTGATGCACATTTTCTTTCAGTGCAATGGGTGCAGTCTGCAACCCTACTCACTATTGGATTATAATTGCCCCAGGAATTGTCAGTGCTAAATGTAATCCCATCAGCAGCATTATTTTTTAAACAATTGTTTAGAATAGTTTGGAAATTTGTCATCCCAGATATCTATAAAGCAAAAATATAATCTGGTTTATAAAGGTTGTGGATGAATTTGGAAGCAAAACTAAAATTATTCTTTTGTGTTCAGTTAGCTACTCTGACTATTGAGGACACTGGTTAATTACTCTTTCTTCATGATGAGAAAATAGCCCATAGAATTAAGAAAGAGGTTATGTATGTGTATTGATATGTGAATGTATATCTGATAGAGCATCAGGTCACATGGCTGTAATCATGAATTTGTATTTGTAGTTTATTTGGTCCAGACCATGTTTTTGATAAAATCATCCAATCCTAGCTTTATATGCATGTATGTGTGTGAGAATATGAGGATGAATTTGTCACTGGATGAAAAAGAGAAAAAAGATTAAGGAAGAGGAGGAGAACTAGGAAAAAGAAGAACAAAAAGTAGAAGAAAGAGGAAAAATAATTTTGGCTTTATTTTCACTATGGAGTAATTTATATATAATTAGTCATGCCTGAAAATTCACTGATTCTAAAGCTGAGGATTGTTCTTAGATGTGCATAATGCCATCTATAGCTTATTTCATAGCTCATATCAGTTTGTTATTGTGTCTATACATAAAATTTGAGTTTTTAAATTACCATGGTGATTTATAACTACTGATTGGCAACTGGAATTTTCAGTTTTGTTAATGCATCTGAATAGCAATGCAATCACTATGACCACATCACATAACATGCATGAATTTTTTAGGTAAAAGAGACAATATAAACTTCTCATAATTCAGAAGGAAAGTTGGAACTTTATATTCTTAAAAGCTAAGGAGACACCTGATTATCATATGAAATTCTCTCGATTTTAAGTTTCACCAGTTACATTCATTTTTATTCCAGTTATTATGTCTGTGTAATCTTGTCATTTAATAACAATCAGATATGACCGTATTCTAAAGAATTCAATAAAGTCATAATTATGTCCCACTCAGTTACCATCATCTTTAATAATAGCCAGGGACTTAAAGTTTCATTATCAGCATATGTGGTTGTCACTTAGGATTCCTTAGTATTTTAGTTCTTGCTTTGATTACCTCACTGTCAGTGGCATGCTCTGGGTTCAATTTTAATATATCTGTGTTTGGCTGAGAAAGGAACTCTACGAATCCCACTACAGAATCTTTTAGATTTTGCTGTTTGCTCTTTAGCAATTATAAAATGTGGATACAAACAGCATGTAACTTGGTCTTTGCAAAAATACACGTGAGGAAGCTGGATACACGATATTATCTTTATTTTACATAGGATAAAACTGAGGCTAGTATCACACATATTCTTTCACTTGCTTAGACAAAATAGATCTCCCCATGACAGCTTGAAACAGTTATATATTTATAAATGAGGGATTGAAATGCCATATCATTATGAATTGTTACATGTTAAAATGCAATCATGTACAAAAATGAACAAAATTTAATCATAAACCTAAATGTAAAATGCAAAACTATAAAATGGATTTACTACAACATAGGAGAAAATATAGGTGACCTTGGATTTCATGATGACCTTTTAGATACAATATCAAAAGCACAAACCATGAAAGTTAAAAAAAAATGATAATTTAGAATTTATTAAAATTAAAAATGTCAATTATATGAAGGAAGACACTATAAAGAGAAATAAAAGACAAGCCACAAACTGAGAGAAAATCTTTGCACAACAGTTATCTGATAAAGAACTGGCATCCAAAAATATTCAAAGAACTTCTAAAACTTAACAATAAGAAATACACAACTCAATTAAAAAGTGGGTAAAATATCTAAACAGACACCTGGCTGAAGGAGATGTTCATAGCAATGGCAGATAAACATTTGCAAAGATGTTTACCATCATATGTCTTTAGAGATTTCCAGTCAAAATAACAATGAGATACCACTACGCACCTAAGGACCCAAATCAGGGGAAATGGCAAAATCAAGTACTAGTGAGCTTGTGGAACAACAGGGCCATTCATTCCCTTCTGGTGGGAGTGGAAAGAGGCAGCCACTTTGGAAGACAGTCTGGCAGTTCCTTAACCAGCTAAACATACTCCTGCCATATGATCCAGCAACCGTGCTTCTCGGTAATTACCCAAAGAAGCTGAAAATACAGGTCCCCACAAAAACCTGCCATGAGAGTTCACAGTAGCTTTGTGTATAATTACCAAAACTTGGATGCAACCAAAGTGTGCTTCAAAAGGTGAGTGGTTAAATGTATTGTGGTACATCCCAAAACAGTAATATTAATTAGGAATAAAAAGAAATGAGCAGCTTGATGCAGCATCTCATGCCTGTAATCCTAGAATTTTGGGAGGTTGAGGACTTCTGTGAGCCCAGGAGCTAGAGACCAGCCTGGTCAACATAGTGAGACACCAGAAGCATACAAAAATTAGCTGGACATGGTGACCAGCAACAGGAGAGGCTGAGGTGAGAGAATAATTTGAGTCCAGGCTTTCGAGCCTGTAGTAGGCCAAGATCATATCACTAAACTCCAGCCTGGGCAAAGAGCAAGATCCTGTCTCAAGAAAAATAAAAATGAGCTATCATGCCACAAAAAAAGACACAGAAAAGCAGAGAACCCTTCTGTACTTCTTCCCAAGTGAAAGAGGCCAATTTAAAAGCCTGCAAGTGTATGACATTCATGTCATACATACTGTAGAGACAGTACCAAACGTCAGTGTTTGGTAGTAGTTGAGGGGGATGGAGAGGTGGATATGCAAAGTATAGGGGATTCTTAGAGCACTGAAATTCCTCTGTGTGATACTACAATAGGGTACGTGTGTTTTGATCTCTTTCTTAAAACCTATGGAATATACAAAACAGATAGTGAGTGCCAATGTAATGTTGACTTTAGTTGTTAATGTGTCAATATTGTTCATCAATTATGACAAATGTATTACACTAATGCAAGATGTTAATAACAGAGAAATGGCTCTATTTCTATTTAGATATACCCATATGTGAAAATTCATATATATATATTCAAACACATATAGAAACTTATGCAAGTGAAAAATGTACTCTATTAACACTTTTGCGCTTAGTCTTCTATAGGTAAATATATCTAAATTGTAATTTTCTATATGAAAATCTCTGAAGTGAAGCTTTCATACCTCTTTCTGAGATAGCATAATATCTATGTCTATTTAATTTTGATCATGGAGCCCAAAGATAGTGGCCACGCCATCTTCCCCACTGAGGATAATGGTAGGATGCCTGTCAGCCCCCACAAATAACAATTAACAATAATAATAATGGTAACATGAGTTTCAGCTCTAATAACCCCCTAGATAAAATGAAGATCTGCCATCCTTGCTGTCACTGTGCTAAGCCAGCTTACTAATCAAACACTGGCAGAATGAACTGAAGTTTAAGCAGTATCATTATTCTGATTTAAAGATAAGTTCTTACATGAGACTGACATCCTTGGAAAGAAAAGCCATCTATTTATCCACAAAGTAGACAGAGCACTTGCAGTGACAAAGCTCATTTCTCTCCCCCGACCTGCCAAATAGTTTGGACTCTTTTCCAAAACACCACATCTGGTGACATGAGAATCTTAACCATTAGGAAGCAAATGCCCATATCATCATAACTAAACTAACAGTCCTGGCAACCTGAAGGCATTAAAAAAAAAAAAAAAAGAAAGAAAGAAAGAAAGAAAAAACCCTAGAGGCTGTTGCCAGGAGACTCACAGAATGTTCAGGCTACCATGAGTCTCATGAAGTTAGTATCTTATTATTCCTTTCTCAGAAAATGGGTACAAGATAGATGTGAGGTATATTTGACTTTGCATTTCACCTCTGAATGCTACTGCATGAGAGTTTTTGAGGATCTGATATTCTATAGTGGCTTGATGGGACAGATCTAAATAAAATATCAGTCTTTCTTTACTCTCTACTTCCCAGATGCCCAGTTCTTTCTTTTGCATCTCAGAAGCCATGGAGGACACCACCAGCGGATTGAAGCATTGACAGCAGATCTCCACTGTACTTCCTCTGATTGAGCAGCCCCTCCCCACCCTGGCACCATTACCACCGACTTCCTTCAGGTTCCCATGATATTTCATAATTACTTTGTGGCCTTTAACTTTTTCCCTGAATCAGCAACCTCAGGAATGACTCTGAGGTTGTCTCTTTTACTGGGACAAATCCCAACAATATATACAATAATAATTACAATAGATTCTCCTGTTGAGCCTTCTGTGACAGATTATTGTAAATACCTCACTTGTATTTTCCACTTCAGTCCTCACAACCAACTGGTTTAGGATTATCTGCATTTTACTGGTGATCAAACTGAGGTCGTTTCACAGAACTAGTAATTGAAGGAACTTATTTATAGGGATGGATAGTCATGATCTTCCCCTCTTCCCAATAATTTAAGCAATATAACACCAAGTTCACAAGATCTCCAGTAGTTCATAAATTATTATCAAACAATTAGGTTGTAGGGAAACACAGTTTTAGCCACCAAAACATTCTCTTATTTTGGATAATCACATAACACCTGCTATGGTGACATTCATCATCGTTTCTACTTTACCTTCATGCGTCCTCATAGACATCCAGGTAACAACAAACTTATTTCACTTTGGTGAAAATTCTTCCTCAATGTTTCTACATCCAGAAATTTCATCTTGGCATGATTTGGCTTTCCTCAAATGTGTATTTGGTAAATGACTAAAACCTGGGAGAATTCCTCAAGAATCATTTCAAAAAGTCATTTTACAACTGTATATAATGCAACACCACCAAAAAATCTCACATCTACATGCACATACAATTATATGTGGATATTTTAAATGAGTTAAACAGACTAATTAAATTGTACATGTTCTAATTAATAAATCATCTCATAGTAGGTTGTGAAACGTATGTCATCACTTCACTTGAAAATGTCTACCACAAATAGCACTCATTGATTGCACTGGTCTTTCCCAACAAGGTGGAATGGATTTTTGGAATAATTTGTAATAAACCCTCCATGTGTAACATCTGGAACTGGACTGTAAGAGGAGATAAAATGTCTGATTTTTGGTTTAATTAAATTACCTGTAAATTTCTTGAGAAGATTAAAATACTAGGAGGCGACACCTGTGGCTCAGTGGGTAGGGTGCCGGCCCCATATACCGAGGGTGGCAGGTTCAAACCCGGCCTCTGGCAAACTGCAACAGAAAAAGAGCTGGGCATTGTGGTGAGTGCCTGTAGTCCCAGCTACTTGGGAGGCTGAGGCAAGAGAATCGCCTAAGCCCAAGAGATGGAGCTTGCTCTGTGAGCTGTGATGCCATATCACTCTACCAAGGGCGACAGAGTGAGACTCTGTCTCAAAAAAAAAAAAAAAAAAGAAAGAAAGAAAATTAAAATTCTAAACGAAATTAACTCTACATGGCAAAGTCATCATTATACAAATCCCGAACCCAGAAGAAACAGGACACATGTATTTTATTTTTTTGTGACTCTTTTTTCAAAATTATCTGTCACAATTAACTAGCATTTTCTGCTAGGCAGAGAGAGAACTCAGCTTTATTCATACAAATGATTTCTTTCAAATTTGCTACTATTTTGAACAGTTAACCAACCTTTCCAAGATTTTTATTATTATTATTATTTTAAGATCTTCTCTGTTTTCCCTACATAGGAGAACAATTTTAATTCCCATTCGATCAATCTGCTGGCTCTATTTATCAATGAACAATCTCCCTCGTGGAGGAGAACGTTAAAAGGAAGCTGAAGAAAACCTAAGCAGCTGAGCTCCCAAAGTGCTTTGTCTCTACCTGCAGTAAAGCAGAGCTTTGCTTATCCCGTGAAGATTCGACGGAGGATACAAAAACTTTTGCAGAATCATTAGTTTATAAAACAGGGATATATGGTAGCATTAAAAAAAAACTGTTCCACAAAGGAATCAAAAGTGAAATATCTCAAAGTTCATTTATACTTGCGGAAATTTCTATATATATTTAATGAAAACAATGTAACTTCAGAATGGCCCTTATCTTACACCAACTCTGCTCCTATGACAGCAGAGTCACCATACCGTATGTTTCCAAGAATCATTCTTCTTTCACATAGTGCTGGGTTACTTTTGCGCAAGGTAATTTACAGCATTGCTCCCACTGTAGATAGACAACTCTAACAAGCATGGACTGTACCTTGTCTGTAGTAGAAGCTCTGTTGTGTTTTTTTCCTTCCCCATAAGGAGGTAGGCACATTTCTCCACCCTAACTTACAATAATACTGATGAAAACTGAGGAATACAGGTGGATCCAACAGAGTAGTTAACCGATGGGGAGCCTCAGTGTTTACTTAGTCTATCAGCAATGCCCTTTATTCCCACCTTTCCCCCCAAACTTCAATCACATTGACTTGAGAGGGACATGAGAGTGGATAGCATTTCTTTTTATTCTGGTACAATCAAACAATTTTGAATGATTATGCAGAAATCAATGTTTTTTCTTATTCAAAGATTTTAGAGATGGGAAGAGATTTATAGGTTATTTAGTTAAGTTTCTTAAGTTGGTTTCACAAAGTTAGAAACTGAGAAATAAAGAAGGTCAGTGCTCTTAACAATGTCACATGAGTAAGTAGATGACGCTTCGGATTCCTGCGCCACTACAATTTTACTACCTCATTTTTAGACCTCTTTTTTTTTTAACACGTTTGTTGACTTATACTTTACTCATTGCTTTTTTTTCCTCTTTACTTTTATCAACCTGCTTCCAGACATGCATATAGTTCCTCCATCATCAAATGGAGTTCTTTGAAATATGGTATTCCATATTCTGAGGACAGAGGGAGAAAACAGCTGTAACAGTGACACCTTCTAAAGCAACCATACAATGTGCAACCAATACAATATTAACAAATCTATTGATTATCAAGACAAAGTACCTTTTTAATCTAAATCTAACAATATTAACTTATCTTTAAGGCACAGAAGACTTCAGAAATGTGTAAAATAGCTATATTTTGCCCAGTCTAGATTGCCATGGCCTCATCCCAGCTCACAGCAACCTCAAACTCCTGGGCTCAAGCAATTCCCCTGCTGCCTGTAGAGGGGACCAGAGGTGCCCACCACACCTGGCTAATTCTTCTATTTTTAGTAGAGACAGAGTCTCATTTGGCTCAGGCTGTTCTTGAAATCCTGACCTCATCTCTATATAGACAAAGGAGAGTTTAGGGTTGGATTAAAAAAAAAAAAATCTGTGGAGAAACTGCTTAGTTGCTTTAACAAATGTAAGTCGAGTTATATCAGAGGGCTTTGGTGCCTCATCCTTCATCTGCAGTAGGCCTAGCTTTACCATGAGCATCTCTAATTCAGAGCCCAACAAAGCCCGGGGAGAATATTTTGTGTTCCCTCAGCCTATTCACCAACCTTTCAGAAATTCAGACTGAAAACCCTCTCTTTCTTAGCTGCCGCATTCCTTAGAGCTGGCTTCAACTTTCCTCTCATTTCTCAGTTCTATTTGCATAACACCTTAAAAAATTCACATACACTCTTTAAGCTTTTTGGAACAGACATTCTCTACTTGTGGATATTTACTTATTTCAAAATGAATAGTGACCTACTTAGATTATGATTCTTTTTTTTTTTTTTTTTTTTTGAGACGGAGCCTCAAGCTATCCCCCTGGGTAGAGTGCCATGGCATCACAACTCATAGCAACCTCCAACTCCTGGGCTCAAGCGAGTCTCCTGCCTCTGCCTCCCAAGTAGCTGGGACC
>CAUYQV010105677.1:20000-31029 GCA_963574575.1 Galagoides demidoff | reverse complement strand
CGCACTGGTCAGTATACGCACGTGTGTCTCCCACGCGCACTGGTCAGTATACGCACGTGTGTCTCCCACGCGCACTGGTCAGTATACGCACGTGTGTCTCCCACGCGCACTGGTCAGTATACACACGTGTGTCTCCCACGCGCACTGGTCAGTATACGCACGTGTGTCTCCCACGTGCACTGGTCAGTATATGCACGTGTGTCTCCCACACATACCAGTTGGTATGCGCACATGTGTCTTCTACACACACCGGTCAGTATAGGCACATGTATCTTCCACACACACGGGTCAGTATACACACGTGTGTCTTCCAGCTCCACAGAATGAAAACAACAAAAAGCAAGGACATTCCAGTGGCAACAGCACCTGCAGGTGAGACACTGGTCTCCAAACACCATCCTCCAACTACAGGAAGCAGAGCTCCATGCAGAAACACAAGGTGAGCCTGCAGCATTGTGGCATTGTGTGGTGTCAGACAGTTAAAAAAAAAAGTGTGTTCAAAAAAAGGATGAGGACTTGTTCAAAGAGCTGGGGAGTGACTCCACGGAGCTCCCAACGTCAAAGGCAGAGTGGTCTGAACAAAACTAGGACAGCAATTTCACTTTTTAACCCACAAGACAAAAGTAAACATCCAAGAGTTTGATAGAAACAATCAAATAAATAAGTGGCAGCAGGGTGGATACAGGCACGGCTTATTACAGAAGGACTCTAAGAAATGAATGCTGAAGACAAACCAGGAAACCATGGTTAGCAGGGTGAGTGTGAGGAGAGAAATAGCTGCGTCATCTCAATGCACCTCCTGTGATATTTACGAACTGCAAAGGGAAAGACGCTGATGGTACAGAAGGGACCTAGGAGACGTCACTTTAGCCAAGTGACCAAAATAAGGACCGCTTCAAGGGACACACCGCAATGAACCTCTGGATATTCTCATCAAAAACACAAAACCTCATGCTGACCACATCAGTCTATCAAACAAACCACAACTGAGGACCATCCTACAAAGTATCTGACCAGTACTTTAAAACCCTCCAAGTCACGGAAGACAAGAAAAGGCAGAGGAACCGTCAGAGCTTACAGGAGGCTGAGGAGTAACAACAACGCAGGACGGGGTTGGGACTGAGACCCTGGGACAGGAGAAACGTTAGAGAAAAAGTCAGTAGGATCAGGGAGTGTCTGTGCTCTGTAGCTCACAGCACTGCACCTGGTGCATTTCCTGGCTCCATAATTACAGTACAATCATGTATTACAAGGTGAGGGGATGCTGGCTGAGGGCAGGTGTGCATGAGGGGCGCTGGGGTAGGCAAGAAAACTCTCTGTGCTGTTTTATGCAGTTTTTCTGTAAGATTAAAAATAGATCAAAACAGAATCTCTTGGTGTGTTCTGCTCAGAATACTCAGACTTTCATTTTGTCCCACTTGAGTTTAACATAAAGTTATAATTTTAAGTTACAATCTAAAACTTTGTTACAAGACTCAAGCTATGAAACAAGGCAGGACTAATTCATTTGGTCTTCAGCAGGACACAAAAATGTGTGTCAAACTCTTCCTTTACCTCTGTTACAACCTCACCCCATGAGGGGAGAGCCATCTGAAAGCACTCACAGACCACCAAGGTGGCAGGCTCAAATTGAGTTCCGAACATGCAAGGTTATCTACTGACAGTACTCCTGAAAGTTCACATCTGTAACAAAACTACGATTGTCCTACAGTAGTTTGTTTCGAGGAAAAGTTTAGTACAGAAAGGCTCAGGTAAGTCGCGGTTGGAATCGGTGTGTGTGAGCTATGTACAAACTCTGACAACGGAGATCACGTCCTGGGCGCAGTGCTGCATCCTCCGTGAACACCCCGCCCTCACCTTCCGCCCCGCCCACCCCGACCCCGCCCTCACCTTCCGCCCCGCCCACCTCGACCCCGCCCTCACCTTCCGCCCCGCCCACCACCGGCCCCGCCCTCACCTTCCGCCCCACCCACCCCGACCCCGCCCTCACCTTCCGCCCCGCCCACCCCGGCCCCGCCCTCACCTTCCGCCACGCCCACCCCGACCCCGCCCTCACCTTCCGCCCCGCCCACCCCTGACCCTGCCTTCACCTTCCGCCCCGCCCACCCCCAGAAGCTATGCAGGAAGACAAGAGCGCAGCCCACTGTCCAAAGCAGTTCTGGAGCCGCTACTCTGGAAGGGCCATCAGAGCTGTTGTGGTACAAAGTCTGACAATTAAGTTCACAAACTTGCCGCATCGGCTCACACTGGCAGCACTTACAGACAACGCAGACGGGCTCCGGGCCTTGGTCCATCAGCATCTCACAGCGGTGTTCACGGGGGTGTGTGGTGCTCATTACTGTTGCTGAAAGTCATACCCAAGAGTTCCAAAACTGCTCTGAAGGGTGGACTAGGCGCTGGTACGCGCTAGTGCTGGTGCACAGCTTCCCAGGGGGAGGACGTCAAACGTGACTGGTGATATTCCCCAATGAGGGATTGTACATAGCACTTAATTTCTAAGATGAGTTCATGAATTTAATTGTCAGCCCTCATACTCTTTGTTTTGGTTAAGTCTTTGGGTGGGAGGATGGACTGAAAGACAAATTAGTTTCTTAACTACAGAATACATGCAAAGTTGACCAAAATTAACTAAAGAACAAATCTACATTTTTAGGCAATCTTTCAAAATCAGTCATCTATTCTGAATTATCCATTAACTACTGGAGATTCAAGCTCACCCCCTTATCATTAAAATATATATTCATAAAACTTTTACAGTTCTGCTGTTCTAGTTACAAATAGGTTCCACTTTTCTAGGACATAATTTCACTTTGTTTAAGCAAGAATTCATTAAATAAGCTATAAATAACCTTTAAATATTTAGCCATGAATAGAGAGAGGGTGGACTGGCAGTGATGGCTTATTTTAGCACTAATGCAGGATGCTTTTTAAAAGCTACATTTTAGCATGCATCAAGCTAATGATTAACTTGCAATGCAATTTTCAATGTTAGAATAATTTTTTTTTTATTTTAAGGAATTTTGCTATAAGTAACTATGTGAGTTCAGAGTAGGAAAGTAGCCTTAAAGAATGTTGAGATGATTAAAACACAAGGAATTTTAATTAAGGTATCTATTTTTTAGCATCCAGACAACCTCTCTTGTCTCCAGGAAACATAACCCCATGAGCCATGTGCCTACCAGAGGGGAAGATGGGCCCAAGGAGCTGCAAGAACCCAGGACCTGCCAAGCACTTCAGGTCCCACAGTATGAATCACAGGCACAGTCACACTCTGAGTCACAAAGCTCGCAGCATTCCAGAGGTCAAGTTTCATAAAATTTTTACTTGGAAAAAAAAAATGTTTTACAAAATATCATACTTCCAACCGAAGAAACGTTCCCACAGGCTCCATGTAGCTTTTTGCCCTAGAGATTACAGTATGACATGTAGAGGGGACAGGTTAGTTTTTAAATGGCCACCTAGCTGCAAAACCTACAAGTAGATTTTTAAGAGCCTTTACACTGAGAAAGCAAATAATATAACTGTTGAATCTATTTAAAATTTTAAAATTTCTTTTAAAATGGTCCATATGGTATGCACAACATCACAGCTGGTACAAAACTGCCTGTATTTAGTTTGAAACACAAAACAATGCATATGAACAGTATTCTTTGAAAAGTGATTCGGAATGCTGCCACTGCATCATAAGGCAAACTCAGACGAAGAGTGTTGACAGTGTTCAGAAAGTAACAACACAAGCCAAATATTAAAGCATTCAAACATTCACTTTGATTTTTTTTAATACCACTGATAAAGGTAAAAGAATCTGATGTCATACTAACTTAGGGTGCCTTATTTTGAAGTACGTGTAACAGATTTTGCTCTATAAACTCTGAACAAATGCACAAGTAGGCTTTGGGATGTGAACTCCCACTTCCCAGGCAGGGCCTAGTTTCTCTGTTGCAATCTGGCAGCTTTGAACTTGGAAACCCTCTTCCCAGTCTCCTCCGGTGCCTCTGACAGAACTTCCTTTCGTTCTGGGATGGTCGGCAGCACAGGATGGGCCAGGGCCGGGTGCGGTGCGAGGGAGGGCGATAAAAACTCTTTTTCTATTACAGTTCCAGAAAAAGCCTAGAAGACAAAAGTTGGGTTATGATAATAAAACGCAAGTAAGATGCCCACAAAATTTTTATTCTCTATTTGCAAATTAGACATTTTTTTTTCATTAAAAGTAAATTCACAAGAGTTTTGGCTGGCTAGACAACACTACAACATCAAAATGCTAATTATTTAAAGAATTTTTTCTTCATACACTACCAAATGTAAGTAATTTTTATAGTATACATGCAAGAAAACAAAATATAGAATGTGTGCAAAATATAGAATGGGAAAAAAAAAAAACAGATAAATAAGAGGTCCTGAAACTTCATACATCCCATTCATGTTTGGCCCATGCTATGAAATAGTGTATTTTAAAAAAACACTCCCAGAGCGTCACGCTCAAACCCTGGAACATCACCGGAGGGATGAGCCTTCCTGTGGCCGCCATGCTGCCTGCTGGCAGAGAGCAGCTTCACCAGTGTTGACATCTGCTTGTTGGGGGTTCAGTTATGCAATTATTTGAATATTTTACTGTGTCTTAACTCAATGTTATTTAAGAGATCAGTGGAAATTAAAAAATGAAAGTGCTAATGCTAGGGGGAATAAGCACAGGTTACAAAATTTTAATACAATTAATTCAATAATGGGAATAAGAAATTCCACAAAAAATGACTCTAATTTCAACTGGACATTTGATGGACTTACTTTGGTCAACTAGAACAAAATTAAATAATGGTGTACTAACTACTGGAAATATCTTTATATATTATCTTACATTAAAATGTATAAAAACCAAGGACTGTTACATTTTTTTAAGACTTCTGCTATTTGGAGCCTTCCCTCTCCTACACCTTCCAAGAACTTATTATGTACAAACTAAAAGTTGACATGTAAAATTTCATGTGTAGTCTGTTTCCCATTGTCTACCAACTGTTCAGAATTAGTGAAGACAACGTCAGAAACAGCAGAGCAGTTTCCACAGCCGCCCTCTCCCACCTCGCCCCATGCTGCAGAGAGCACGACACCTTCCTCCCACAGTAAGTTTGGAGTTCAGCTCTTAAAAGAAGCTTAAAATTTAGTTTTTAGGAACTCCACTTTATCATGATGAGCATAGAATCTTCTTATATTTAAAATGCATTTGAAGATAATATTTTAGCATTTAAAAAGATTGAAAAGAAGATTTTTCCAAGTACTTGCCATAATTATGAATTATTTCTTTGATCTTAAAAAATTTATAGCACCTACTACAACAATTCAGTACAAAATGCACAGCTAATAAGCGGGAGATTAAAGCATGTTACACACTCTAGTTACACCATGAGACATTAAGTTCTTACAAGAAAATGGTTTTCAAACACTTGTCGGTAATCCAACCTGGGCAGGGAAAGTACACAGCGTGTGCTGATTTTTTCAGAATAAAAGGTCTACAGTTCTTATCAGATTGTAAAGTGATTCCATAATCTCCCAAAAGTTAAGTTTTACTGGCATGGGCCAAAACACAGAGCTTTAGATAATTATCTGAGACACATATGTGTTTTTCAACTCAACCAGGGTATTTAAAAAGAACAGTATAATCTACTACTTGAACTGTCTGAAAATGACTATAATCTGGTCCACTGGGGGTTTATTTAAAATAACCACTAAATAATTTTTTAGCCAAAAATACATAGCATATGTGCCAATTAAAATATTTTAAAATTCCCATTTCACAGAAATAGAATTTCAAGATAGGCAATACTTTTATGAAAATAATTTTTTTGAACTATATGAATGTCAAAAAAAACTGTATTAATTTTTTACGTTAATATTTTACAAATGACTATTGAGCAAGTACAAACCTAGGATTAAATCCTATCTCTTTTCAGATTAAATGGTAAAACCTGGTGAGGGATACTGTATAAATAAAAGAGTAAAGAGACCCACGCACCTCAGATGCCCCCGATGAGGGCCCCGGCCTCCTCTGCTCCTTGTCCTGCTGCGGCTCCTCCTCCACGATGCTCTCACTGGTGTCACTGCAAGTGGCTTCTTCACAGCTGATGCTCCTCAGAACTCCCCGCCTGTCATCAAACTCACTGCTCTCGCTGGTGTCACTGCACACACTGTTCTCTCTGCTCCTGGACTTCAGGATGGATTTGCGGGGGACATATTCTCCATTCACAACGTCCACAAAGACTCTGAGATATTCAAAAAATACACATTCACTTTGGGAAACTGCTGAGAATAATGATAAAGATTTCTTTAAACTTATCTAGAATTTAATCAAAAATTTTTAATTTAAACTTTACATCTAGAATTTCACATTGACAATACTTTTGTAGCCACAAACAGCACCTTTTATATTATTCTGAAAGTCATGATTTCTTAATACAGCATTTTATTTTTAGGCATGATCTAGGTGACAATAGCTTGATCTGCCAAACTTCTACAGAGTTTCAGATCTATTTATATTTAGCAATTTTCACAACGGTACCAATATGAGTCATGAAAACAGGCATCTTCATATGATGCTTTCTCTACGAATTACACAACAGAAAACTGGGGCTGCATCATCAGTCTCTACTCTGGACGCATGAACGGCACGCCAGGCACATCGCACGGCTGCTTTAGTAGCCAACAAGAAACACAGATTTTCATTTCTAAAGATACAAAATGTCCTGACTAAACCAAACTGAGAATGTGTCAAAATCACCAATGAAGAGAAAAAAGAAAAATCCTCGCTCACGGCCTGTCTGGACTGGGAGGTGGTGGAGGCTCAGCCTTTCCGACACTGAACTGACTCTACCCAACACCTCACTTTTCAGTGAGTCTTCTGTGCTGCCGACAACTTTTTCCTATAAAGGGTCAGTCACAAAAAGAGAGAAAGGCTCAGCAGACGGCCTGTGTGTGGGCGCCCCTCACCTGTAGACGTCCGCGGGCGTCCTGATCAGGGGCAGCTCCTGGGCAGAGTGGCCGCCACTGGTGCTGCTCTTGCGTTTGCGTTTGGCCTCTTCTTTCTTTTCGCTGAATTTTAAAGTGGTGTTCTTTCCAGTATTTATTCGGACCTAAGAATTTCATAGCAAAAACTTAAGAACTTGCTGCGAAGTTAAATCACAAGCAAAGTAAGAAAATAAAGTCTTTAATTATAGAAATAACAGTAAGAGAGGCAGCCGAAGTGACTTTTATTATCAGGTAGGGTAAAAAAGACTCTCACCTTTTACTTCTATGACATTAAATAAAATCTTTACTGATCAATTCTAGTCTTCAGTGTCTTTATTATTGTAGAAAAAGCAAAATACAGTTAAACTAAATACCAGTAAGAATTTTTTACATGGCTCTCATTTCTAGAAACTGAAGGCCTGAAAACTAAAACCCAGCCCTGCTCAGGACCCCCATGGATTCTTTTACCCCTCCTCATCATTCACACCACACTTTGGGTAAAATGACCACTCTTTCCCACAACATTCCTGAAAACACTGTTTATAGTTCCTGTTTTATTTAAATGAAAATATTAAAAGCCTGGAAAAAGAATCATAAAACATACTTTTTTTTCTGGCTAATCATCTCAGTTAACCTTTGCCAAGAATTTAGAAGATGATCTCTCTAGTGTGACATATTAGAATATTAAAAACCATATTATTATTTCATTTTATATTACAGCAAGAATAACCTAAGGAATCTACAAAATACTGAGTATGTCTTACACATGTTTCATTAGACAGTGATCACATGCACTGAAGACCCACACCACAGCCCCCAACTCTGGCGCAGGCAGCAGGATTTGCACCGGGTGAGCACTACCTGAGGCAGCAGCCCGTGTGTGACCAGCCAGCTCTGTGTTCTGAGCTTTGCATTTCCCTGAGAAGGAGGCTTAGACGGATGAACTCCTGGTATCTACAGAGTGGTGCAGAGAGCAGAGGGCGGGCGAGGGTGGGCTTGATGCAGCCTGTCCTTCCTTCAGCCAGAGCCAACCTACCATGATTTGTTTTAAATATTGGGATTCTACATTAAAGGCTTTTAGCAGTAAAAAAAAAAAAAGTTTGAAAACTCTGGATTAGAAAATCCCTACAGTCATCCCAAAATACCAAAATTCTAAAGTCATAATTATCCATAGACGTTTATATTTATTTTTTCAAAAAGGGAACTAATTTTTACTTCCTCCTTAGATTCCCTTGTAATGTACCTGTTAATTTTATTCCCACATAGAAAGAAGCAACCTGGTATAATTAAAAATTTAACTACCAGTCATTTTCTTTTCTTTTGCAGTTTTTGGCTGGGCTGGGTTTGAACCTGCCACCTCCAGCATTTGGGGCTGGCACCCTACTCCTTTGAGCCACAGGTGCCTCCAATACAGTCACTTTCAATAACCTACGGACACCAAAACACCCACCACACCATCAGCTTGAGGCGAGCTCTCTAGTGAGGGCAGGAGAAGTGGCAGCAGCTGCCACTCAGATCTGATCCCCTTCCAAATCTCAAACTTTGTTTCAGAGAACAATGGACCAGAACTAGAGAACTAGATAGGTTTTCCCTTTCTCTTTATAGACAGATTAGGAAAAAAGGCAAAAGATGATTTTCCTATTTGGCGCTACAAAAATACTAATCACTGCTAATGTTATTCTTTTAGAAAATATCAAAGATATTTTAAAAGATACTTAATGTTTAAATTATATATAAAATTAGTAAAATTAAACGTATACAAACCCTCTTAGGCTCAACAGTATGAGAAAAATATATTGTTGGTATAGAATTCTCTCCAACCCCTGAAGCATCAAGGTCATTATCACCATCATCATCATCGTCGTCGTCGTCATCGTCATGATCATCATCTTCATCACTGTGATAAGCATCTGAACCATTCACTGAACAGTTCAACTGAGTATTCATTTGCCCATTGAACAGTTCTGAACTTGCACCACCCTTCAGACAACTGCCGGGAGCAGTGGAGTCTGTCACTGGGGGCATCACATCCACATTTGTGTCTTGACCCTCCTTTTCCTCTTCAGAAGATGCGGTATCTTCTCCATTCACAATCACAGTATCAGGTTTACTAGTAAAGAAAAGAAAAATTAATAAGATCTAACCAACACTTTAGAACTTAACTTATTTCAAGAGGTAAAAATTAAAATTTGGAATGTACTTTTTAAACTAGAAGAAAAGATGTTGAAATGAATTAACCAAAAGTATTAGCCCCTATGCCGCTTATGTGTAATGCAATTACTCAAAAATAAGTAGAATCCATATGATAAAAAGTTCATCTCTGCAAGGAAGATACTGACTATATATATTATAAATATATCATCAATAATTACAGAATGAGAAATTTGTTAAGAAATTCAGAATATACGTTTCTATTTAAAGACACAGAACTACAAGAAATTCTTATTTTCCGTATTTATACTCAGAATATTTTATAAGGATTTTTAAATACAAATGTACTTATTTTGCAGTGAATATACTTATATACACAAATGCACATTTATCATCCTTCATTCTATAAGAGATTTGAAGACCTTACAAAAATAACAAAACCAAAAATGCCATAGAGATGAAACAATAGAAAAAGAATCCTGACCAAGAAAATCATAAGATCCAAAACTGGTTTTTAAAAATAAAATAATATCAGTTAATTAAAAAGATCTAAAAATGTATAGGTAAAAATGAAAGAGGAAAAAACCTTTTCTGCCTCCTGTCCTATTTTCCCCAGAAACTACCTACCACACATGGCACATCAACTAAGCAAAATAATACAGGAACTGGTACAGGAGCAGACTTCATCTGGCAGGTTAACAACTCCAAACGCGTGTGAACGTGTGCTTCACAAGGCAGCTGGGTCAAGTTCCTCATACATGGTAACTATCTGACCAGATTACAAACTGCCTGCTCGATACATAGAAAAGTTTACAGAAGGAGAGCAAGGGTAAATATTTTACAGTCTCAAACCTAAATTCAAAGCAATTTTTTCTTTTTAACCAGGCGTTCAAAGAGTATATCCTGAATGTGATACAAAAATACTTCATTTGAAATTTAATATACAAAACATCCATGATTATTAAACATCAACTATCTGGTATGATTATTATATAAAATACAGCTGAAATTCTATAATAAAAAAATGAAGATGTTGATCTTAAGTGTTTATGTACAAATACATGCGTGGAAATACACACACAGAATCCTAAAAAACCCCGGAGTGGAAGAATTATTGATAATTTAATATATTATGCTTTTCTGTATTTCCTTCAATAAGCAGATAGTATTTTATTAATGAGGGAATGTGTATAGGAACAAACCATCCTGGAAAGACGAGTTGTCGTTAACTAAGTACCTACCGCTCAAGTTCACCCAGCAATTCCTCCTGTCTCTCTAGTTCCTCCAGTCGAGCCCAGAGTTCCTTATCAGCAAGCCAGTCTTTGGGTTTTCCATCATTTGCAAAATCTGCTTCAAAAATATCTGAAGTTTTTGGTTTGGAATGAGGTTTATGAGCAATTCGGTGTTTTGCTATTTTAAAAAAGGAATGACATAATTATTAACAAACAGCCAGCATTAAAAAGGCACAAATCCAGACTCAGTGTGAGATTTTCTTGTGGGGCAAAGGGGATGTCGAGGCCGAGGGGACACAATTTTTATCAACAAACTCCGCAAAAGTGTGGCCCATGAACCGGCAGCACTGGCATCCCTGGAGGCACTTCAGAGTTACGGACTGTCAGGGCCTCTGAACCAGAAACTACATTTCAACAAGAGGCCCAGAGAATCCACATGCACAGCAAAGACTGTGAAGTCAAGACTGAAAAACCCACAGGCACAAATGCCCAGAATGCACTCGGGTTGAAAACGCAGTAAATGTTACATCACCATTTACCTCCCTTACTCAAGAAAGTTCAGTTACTGGAGTAACATACAGAAGCCTCACCACAGAGCACCGTGAATTCTAAACACCCTGGGAGGAAACGAGAGGGGCCATCTCTGGGAC
>CAUYQV010105677.1:0-15000 GCA_963574575.1 Galagoides demidoff | reverse complement strand
CATAAACCCTTAAAGATAAAAGTATTTGGAGAAGAAAAAATAACAGACATGGGATGGTAACCAAGTTAATAACTAAATTTGCACAACAGAACAAGTTGTAGCAGCCAGAAGCTGCTGCCACTCACTCTGGGCTGTGTGACCTAGAAAAAAGGCTGCTCATTTCTGAACATTTCTGAAGGAAGGTAAACCAGAAATAAAGATCTGGATCAAAGTTTGGGAGAAATGGTTAGGTTCCAAAACCCCGACCTCACAAAACACAGCCAGGTAACTTCCCCTTTCTTGTCTAAACAAAAGATGTATATCCTAGATGGGTTTGCAGGGACTGCAGGGATGGCTGAGGGAGACGGAAGAGAGCAGAAAGTATCTTAGTGAGATTAGGGGGATTAATACCGAACCCAGAGACCCCCCCAGCCTGGTCTCCTGAACAGAAGATGAAGACTGGGAGATTCTTTTATAGGATATTGATTAACCCAAAAGCTTCTGATATTTAAAGAGGCCTTAATAAAAAAATAAAAGAGCTTGTCACTTTAATTCCCTATAAGAAACCTACCAGTCAATAAACTTTGTCCATGCACCCAGAGCTTCCTAACAGTGTTTATCCTAAGTATGAATCATAATTAATTAATTAGGTTAGCTAAGGATCAGCAGACACTTGAAGAGATTCTTTAATATTAATACCAGAGACAAGAAAAAAAAAAAAGAAAGAAAAGACAGAAAAGCAGAAAATGGAGGAAATATATAAAGAAGGAAATTAAAAAACCCATATTCCTAAAATGAAGACACTGCCCATGAAACAAGAACAGGGAGCTGTAACCAAGGAACATTCAAAGCACAGATTAGCAGCTTCTGAGAATTAAAACATGTACAGAAATTTTTAAAATTCAATTCATGATTTCAAAGATCAAGTATAAGAAATCACTTCAAAAATTATAACAAATATAAACAGATAGGCAAAAAAAAGAAATTTTCAAAGACTACTGGGAATTTCCTAGAGCTGTAGGAGGACATCATCTCCAGCACCAGTGATCTGAAAGATCCTGGACAGCACAGCAGCCTTCTTGAGATCGCGGGGAACAGGGACCAACAAGGAATCCAGAACTTTCTTTTTTAAAAAAAGGAAAAGGGACGAATCCAAAATTTGAATAGCAACACTTACAGACAGAAAAGTAATAGAATAAAGTATTCAAAATTCTAAGGGGGAAAAGTGTTAAAAAACTCAGAATTCTGAATAATCTAATCACAACACGCAGGAGTAGAAACGGCATTTCAGATGTGTAAAACTTGAAAACTATGCCTCCAATATTCCTTCCCAGGTCACTGAAACCTACATTCCAACTAAGTCAGTGAACCTTCAAGAGGCCGTGGGGACAAAGGCCCAGAACACCGGGAAGAAGACACCAGGAAACACTCAAGATGGGAGACAACCTATGAAAGACGCCAGCAGGGAGGTCGCTAACCAAAAAAAAGTTTGAATTAACAGTACATACATTAAAAGTATGCCACAAACAAAATAATAGTTAACTTCAAATAAAAGCCTGTACAACAATAAAACAGGGTTACATAACATCTAAGCATGAACACGGGCTTATCAAAACTGTGATGCGACAACACTAGAGGTGAGCAAAGCAGGGAGACAGAAACCTGCACGTGCTGAATGGTCTCCTTAACCAGGCAGGCGGGTACCACACAGGGAACTGAGAAAGGCAAGGCGTGCAGACTACTCAGGCCAACTGGATAAGGAAACAACAGCTGAAGACTTAAACCAATTCCCTCTGGGGAGCAAAAGGGATAGAGCAGGACCCTGCTACTTTTTCATTATAGGTCTAAGGGTGGTATGTAATGTTTTAATGCTACGTATAATACAGATAAACTATAAAATCTATATTTTGAAATATAAAGTATCAGTGCATTCAAGATATACCTTAATGAAGATACTCAAAAATGTATACAGTGCTGGATGAGATATAAAACCACAAATCCAACAAGCTCAACAAAACCCAAGTAAGATCAACCTAAGAAGAGCCACATCTAGACACATTATAATCAAACTACTGAAAGTCAAGGGTAAGGAGAGAATCTTAAAAGCAGCAAGAGAAAATCAACTCATGGAAAGAATTCTGAATAGGCAGATTTTTCAGCAAAAGCCCAGAGGCCAGAAAGCTGCAGAATGATGTATTTAAAATGCTAAGAGAGGAAAAAAAACTGTAGGTAAGAATTCTACATCCAGGGTGGCGTCTGTGGCTCAGTGAGTAGGGCACTGGCCCCATATACGGAGGGTGGTGGGTTTGAACCCAGCCCTGGCCAAACTGCAACAAAAAATAGCCGGGCATTATGATGGGCACCTGTAGTCTCAGCTACTCGGGAGGCTGAGGCAAGAGGATCGGCTAAGCCCAGGAGCTGGAGGTTCCTGTTAGCTGTGACACCACCGAGGGAGACAAAGTGAGACTCTGCCTCTAAAAACAAACAGAAAAAAACTACATCCAGCAAAACAATTCTTTAAAAATGATAGAGAAAGTAAGACATTTCCAAGGAAAGCTGAGGGAGTCCTCATCGCCAGAATGCACAGAGTATCCCTTGGGCAGCTGAGAGGGCCAGGGTGACAGAGGACGTGACCAGAGGATGTGAAGCCTCTGCTCACAAAGGGGCACGGGCAGAAATGAAAACTGCTGTTACTGTTATTCTGGCAACTCCATGTTTTCTTTCCTATATGATGCAAAAATTTATAAAAATTATAAATATATCAAATGCATAAAGATGTAATTTATCATATCAGTGATATACTGGGAGGTGTTAGCTATACAGGAATGGAGTTTGTATGTGATTAAAGTTAAATTGTTATAAACTTAAAATACATTTTATATACTTAGAATGCTATATGCTATCCTAGAAACTATGGAATAATATTAAAAGAAATTAGAAGGCGATCAAAACATTCCACTACAAAACATCAAACACAATGGATGATAACAATAAGTGAGGAACCCCCCCAAAAAAAAAATCAACAAAACATACAGTGATTATTATACATGTAAATGGATTAGACTTCCCCATCAGTAATTACTATGCATGTAACTGGATTACGCTTCCCAAGCAGAAAGCATAGATTGACAGAAGTGATTTTTTTAAAAGGATCCAACTTGTGGATCTAGGGACAAAAATAGGTTGAAAGTAACAGCATAGAAAAGATATTCCATGCAAATAATAACTAAAAAAGAAACTAGCTATGTTATTAATAGACAAAATAGATTGTAAGACAAAGCTGCAAGAGACAAAGGATATTTTATATTGATAAAAAGGTTCAATCTATCAAAGAGATACAACAGTTATAAATATATACACACCCAACAACAGAGATCCAAATGCATAAAGCAAAAATTCACAGCACGGACAGGAGCAACGTTCTACAGTCATGACTGGAGACATCAATGTCCCACTTTCAACACAACAGTCAGAGAGAGAAACAGGAAGGAGGTAAAGGGACAGCACCCCAGACCACCGGGGCCTAAGAGACAGATACACACAGACACCCCCCAGCAATGGGAGCGTGAACAGCACGGAAGCTGGGCCGTCTCCAGGAGAGACCACAAGGCAGGTCACAAAAATAAGTTTCAACAAGTTTAGCAAGACTGAAATCAGGCAAAGTAATAATAATTTTTCCAGTCACAATGGAATGAAAGTAGGAATCATTAATAGAAGGAAAAGTGGAAAATTCACAAACACCTGGAAATTTAACAAAACAGCCAATAAGTAAAAAAAGAAATCACAGAGTAATTAGAAAATACTTTGAGACCAAAACGTGAAAACTCCACATCCCAGAACGCCTGCAACGCAGTGAAGCAGTCCTAAGAGAAATTTATAACTGTTACAGGACACGTTAAAAAAGACGACCTGGAATCAGGACCCTGAGGGGCACTCTGAGGAACTGGAAAAAGAGGAGAGTGAACCAAGGGAGCAGAAGGAAGGAAGGAACAGCAACAATAAGAGAAAGATAAATTTAAAAAGAGCAGAGAAACAACAGAAAAATCAGTACAACCAAAGAAAGGACTCTTGAAAAGATCAACAAAATTGATTAAGAAAAAAAATCTAGACTATTTAAGAAAAAAAGAAAGATTCCAATTACTAAAATCACAAACAAAAGTGGGACAATAAAACGTATTATGGAAATTATAAAGAAATACTATATAATAGTGAATCCCAACAAATTGGATAAAACTGATAAGTTTCCTAGAAAAACACAAACTCCCAAAACTAACTCAAGAAGAAACAGAAAATCTGAACTTAATGACAACTAAGGATCTTCCACCAGTGATCAAAAACCTCCCAATAGAGAAAATCCCAGGAACAGATGGCTTCACAGGTGAATTCCACCCAACACTCAAAAGAATTGACACCAACCCTTCTCAAACTCCTCTAAAAAATCAAAAAGGAGGGAACACATTCCATGAGGCCAGCTGGATAAAAATACCTGAAGAAAACAACAGGCTAATAACCCTTATAAATATAGAAACCAAAACCCTCAACAAAATGCTGCAAACCAAACATGCAATGTATTAAAAGGATTATACTCCATAAAAACAAAGATGATTCAACACACAAAACCAAAGTAATAGACATCAACAGAATGAACGAGAAAAAAACGCATGATAATCCCCACTGAATCACAAAAAGCGTTCTCCAAAATTCAATGCCCTTTTTTCATGATAAAAATAAAACAAACAGAAAATACTCCCTAAAACTAGGAACAAAAGTGAACTTCCTGAACAAGAGACAGGCCACCTGTGAAAACCCGACCCTGACATCACACTCTGTAGCAAAGAACTGAAAATCTTCTCCTAAGATCACAAAAAGGACAGCGTCCCCACACTCTCATCGTATCTGAAAGTCCCAGGTAGAGCAATTAGTTCTGTTCATCATGGTACTAGAAATTCTAGTCAGAGCAATTAGGTAAGAAAAAGAAAAAGAATTCATATTGGAAAGTTAGAAGTAACTTCTAGTACCAACAGATGATACGTATGTATATGTGCAAAACCCTAAAGAATCCACCAAAAAAAAAAGTCCCATCAGAGTTAATAATTAAAACAAAGTTGCAGGATACAGAAATCAACACACACAAGTCCGCTGCAGTCTATATACTAGCAATCAGTAATTTGAAAAGGAAATTTAGAAAATAATCCATTTAAATTAGCACAAGGCTAAATTCTCAGGAATAAATTTAATGAAGAAGATATAAGATATTTACACTAAAATTTATAAAGTGTTGCTAAAAGAAATTAAAGAAGACACAAATAAACAGCAAGACACTCCATGTTGAGGGACTCAGGGTGTCAGTATCATACACAGTCGTCTACAAACTCAAGGTAAGTTCCAGCAAAAATCTCCAGGATATTTTTTGCAAAAATTAAAA
This sequence comes from Galagoides demidoff, assembly GCA_963574575.1. Lineage (NCBI taxonomy): Eukaryota > Metazoa > Chordata > Mammalia > Primates > Galagidae > Galagoides > Galagoides demidoff. The sequence continues at coordinate 9,596 of CAUYQV010105677.1, read as the reverse complement.
AAAAATCCACCCTAAAATTAATATCTAAATCTCAAAAGTTCACAAATAACCAATATAATTTAGAGAAAGATGAACAAGTTGGAAGAACTGCTTTTTCTATTTTGAACACTTACTATGCAATGCTACAGAAATCAAGACAGTGTGGTATTGACATAAATACAGACATACAGACCAAAGGAGAGAATAGAAAGCCTAGAAATAAGCCTTCATACAGCAAAATAATTTTTTTTTTTTTGAGATGGTCTCTGTTGCCCTGGGTACAGCACCCTGACATCATCGCTCATAGCAGCTGCAGACCCCCATTCTAATCACTAAGGTTACCCTCCTGCCTCTGCCTCCCAAGTAGCTGGGACCACAGGCACCCACCTCAACAGGTTTTTAGACATGGGGTCTCACTCTTGCTCAGGCTGCTCTCCAACTCCTGACCTCAAGTGATCCACCTGCCTTTGCCTCCCTCCCAGAGTGCTGGGGTTATAGGCATGAGCCACTGCGCCCAGGCCTGGTCAAATGATTTTTGACCAAGGGTGCCAAAACCACTGAAAAAGTTAAGGACGCTCTTTTCCACAAATGGTGCTGAGAAAACCAGATTCACATGCAAAAGAAAAAGGTTACACTCATATCTTACATGATATACAAAATGTAACTAAAAATGGATCAAAGATCTAAATGAAAAGCTACAACTATGAAACTCCTAGAAGAAAACACAGAAAAGCTTCATGACACAGGATTTGGCAATGTTCTTAGATATGACCCTGAGCACTGAGCACAAAAGAAAACACAGACAAATAGATAATCAAAATTAAACACAAATGTATTAAAGAATATTATCAAGAAAGTGAGGCTCAGTGCCTGTGGCTCAAGTGGCTAAGGCGCCAGCCACATACACCTAAGGTGGCAGGTTCGAATCCAGCCCAGGCCTGCCACAAACAACAATGACAGCTACAACCAAAAAATAGCCAGGTGTTGTGGTGAGCACCTGTGGTCCCAGCTACTTGGGAGGCTGAGGCAGGAGACTCACTTGAGCCCAGAAACTGGAAGTTGCTGTGAGCTGTGATGCCACAGTACTCTACCCAGGTGGATAGCGTGAGGCTCCGTCTCAAAAAAAAAAAAGAAAGAAAGAAAGTGAAAAGGCAACACACAGGCAGAAAACATTTGCAAATCATAAATCTGATTACAAGACTAGTATCTAGAATATATAAAGAACACCTACAACAAAGTGGAAAAAACTTCATTAAAAAAATGGGCAAAGGACATAGACATTTCCTAGATACACAAATGTAGGCAGTGCCTATGGCTCAGTGAGTAGGGCACCAGCCCCATATACCAAGGATGGCAGGTTCAAACCTGGTCCCAGCCAAACTGCAACAGCCGGGCATTGTGGCAGGTGCCTGTAGTCCCAGCTACTCCGGAGGCTGCGGCAAGAAAATCACCTAAGCCCAGGAGTTGGAGGTTGCTGTGAGCTGTGTGACACCACGGCACTCTACCCAGGGCGATAAAGTGAGACTTTGTCTTTACAAAAAAAAAAAAAAAAAAAAAAAAAGCCAACATTTTGGGAGGCACCTTTATAACAAGCAAAACGGGAGGGTGAGGCAGGAAAATAACAAAAACCCAAAAGAGGGAGGTTGCTTTGAGCTGTTTTGCCAAAGCACCCTAACAAGGGAAAAAAAGTAATAATTTTTATATTTAAAAAAAAAAAAAAAAAAGAAAAGATACACAAATGCCTAACAAATTCATAAAAAGCTTACTACAACTAATTATTAGAGAGAAACAAATCTAAACCACAATGATACGTCACATCGAGCCCTTCAGAATGGCTAATATCAAAATTTAGTAAATAACCAGGCCTGAGGACTGGACCCCTGTACAGCATGGATGGGAGTGGAAAACAGGGGCTGCTGTGGGAGACTGTATGGCGGCTCCCCCAAAATTACACACAGGATTACCACACGATCTGGGCATTTACACAATAAACTGAACTGAGTATCTGTACGCTCATTCACAGCATTATTCACAAAAGGCAGAAACAGCCCGCATGTCCATCTATGTATGAATGGGTCAATGAAACACAGTACCTACATACAATGGAATATTACTCAGTTTTAAAAAGGAAAGAAACGCTGACACATGCTACAACGTGAACCTTGAAAAGACTATGGCTAAGTGACATGATCCAGATGACAAGAACAAATACTATGCAACCCCACTCATCCGAAGTCCCCAGGAAGGTCAGACTCAGAGGAAGCAGAACAGCGGCTGGTGAGAAGCAGGGAGAGAGCAGCAGGCAGTCGCCACTGGAGTCTGAGAAGAAAGAGTCCGGACACGGAAGGTGGCTGTAGTTGACCAAGGATGTGAAAGCACTGTAATGCACTTTAGGGAGGGAGGAACTACAACAGGGACCAGTTTCAAACAAGTCTGATGCACACTGGGTGGTCCAGGATGGGCAGTCATCTGTCCAGACCATCACTGTCAAATTTAAGAACTGATCTTTTCATGCCAGCAATTCAATCCGAGTCCTTACCCTATAGTACAAAGTGATGCGTGCACACACATACACAGGTTATCGGGTATATAAAGCAAAAAAAAAGGCAACCTAGAGGCCTATTGGAAAAAGACTGACTAAATAAATTATGACACAATAGAGTATAATAATATAAAGCTACACAGTTATTAAAAGAATGACAGCGTCCTGCAAGAAAAAATAAAACACAATGCTGCCTTCTCAGCAGGTGTGTGCACACAGCGGAGTGGTACGCAGGCCCGCCCTGGAGCAGTAACCAGCACAGCGCTGACAGTGACGCCTACAGAGAGGGAGGAGACGTGAAAGCGCCAAGGAGAGACACCCATGTTTAATAAACAGCCTTTAAATTTTGTATCTTGTCCATATATAACCTAGGAAAAGAAGACGTATTAAACAAAGCCATCCTGTGAATAACCTGGTGCAAATTTATATACAATCTTCCTTCATCTTTTTTTTAAAAGCTGGCTGTATTTAGTGCCAAGAATTTCCTATCACCTATTTTCTTCCTTCTGAAATCTTTCTGATAATAGGTATTATGTTAAAAAATCTAAATCAGTTTCTCCAAATCAATTAGGTTTGGAAATCACAATATTAAACAAAATTAAAAGAATATTTTTCATTACAGGACTTATAAGAACACTGATATGCCCGTTGCATCTGACGCTGGGGGGGTGAGGGGACAGCAGTGCACAGTGACCTGCTATCTTACATGACTATGTTAACAACACTGCCTCCAGGTCACCACCTATCCACTGACTCATCTCAACCTTCACATTTATCCCTTCAGATCCACCTTTCCCCTAAACATAAGCCAATTAGTTGCCAAGTCCTACTGGGCTCAGAAATTCTCTCTTTTTTCTTTTTTTTGAGACACAGTCCCCCTCTGTAACCCAAGCTGGAATGCAGTAGCACCACCATAGCTTGCTATAGCCTCAAACTCCTAGGCTTAAGCAATCCTCCTGTCTCAGCCTCCTGAGTAGCAGGGTACTGAGGTATAAAACACTATGCCCAGCTCACTCTTTTTTATTTTTTATAGAGATAGGGTCTCACTGTGTTGCCCAGGTTGGTCTTGAACTCCTCACCTAGTGCAATCCTCCCACCTCAGCCTCCCATTGGTGGTGGGATTAAAGGCATGAGCCACCAAGCTCGGCATTATGCCCTGACCTTTGCTCTAAGCCCATAACCTTAACCCTAGTTCATGATGTTACCCCTTCACATCCACCTTTCCACCAAAAAACCAAAAATAACCTTATTGCAAAAATGAAGACTGCATTTTTGAAGATGAAATTTAAAAAAGAGAAACAAAATAAAGGTGTCAGATAAATCTCTGAAACAGTTATTTTATTATTTTGAAGACACATGATAAAGTAATCCTCCCAGCATATCTTTTAAAGGAAAATCAGTTAAGATCACCCTGTAAATAAAATTCTTTCACATTAATCACTGACTAATGACTTCAGAAATGTGGCCAAATGCCTGTTTTGACACCAGCCCTGTCCAGACAGGGTCTGGATTCCAAGTCACTCCCCACACAGGTGCACAGAGCAGAGCATGGGGACAAGTGGAAACAACCCCCGAGGGTCTATGCTCTGGGAACTGACGACTGGATCCTGCTTCTTCTTTTGGTCTCACTGGAAACACATTCCCTATCCACAGACAAAGTGCCCTTGAACCTAAGAAATAACTGAGCAAATCTCAAAGTACATATTTAAAGTAAAACTTTACTTTCCATGTAAGAATATATTAACACCTAATCTGTAACATTAAAAACACTTTAAAGAGTTCCTATCTTAGCAAAAACATCGTAATATTAAAAAAAAAATGTAAAAAACAGCAGGAAAAGGTGAAAAAGAAAGAAAATGCTAAACCTAAACACAAACATATTAATAATTACATTAAATGTAAGTGGTGTAAACTCACCAACTAAAAGTCCAAAATTATCAGAATGTGTTAATATGACTTGTGTTATCGCTAAGGAACTCACTTTAAATCTTATGATATGGTCAGGATAAAAGTAAAGGAATGGAAAACACACACCACAGGGGCCCGAAGTGGAGACAGCCTCACTGGCATCAGATGAGGGGAACTTGTGCGCAAACCATCACCAGGGACAAAAAAGAAAATTCCACAGGAATATCCTACAATCTGATATGTATCTGTGCTTAGCAATAAACCTTCAAAATACGTGAAGCAAAAACCGACGAAACTGAGAGGAAGGGCTGCGGGCACAGTGTCCAGAGACCACACTCCCTCCAGGTGGCAGGGGGTGGACAGGGCACCTGCCGGGACCCAGGACTGAGACCACCAGCAACACAGAGTTCGCAGGCACCGAGGGAAGCTGCACCCACTGCAGCAAAGCAGACCTTCCTCTCAAGTGCATGAACACTGAGGCAGGTAGACCACACCCTGGATCAGATCTCAATAAACGGGGACGAACTGAAATGGCACAAGGTATGTTCCCTGACCATAGTGAATTATACTAGGAACCAGTAACAGAAAGACAGCTGGAAAACCTCCAAATACTCAGAAGTTAAGCAACATTATTTCTAAGTCAGAGATTAGCAAACTTTTTCGGTAAAGGGCCTAAAACCTATTATGTTAGGCTTATGGGCCACGTTTGGTCTCTATCATATAATCTTTTTTCCCTTTTCTTATAATCCTTAAGTATGTACAAAACCATAAATTTAAGGTGACACAAAAACTGGTGAGGACCAGATGTGGCCCAGGGGCCATAGTTTGCCCTATTCCAAGTAATTAGTAAATCAAAGAGAAAGTCTCACAAGACATGAGAAAATATGTTGAACTAAGAATAAGAATACCACATGTCAAACTGTGTGGCTCATAGTGCTCAGAGTGAGAATCACAGCACTATAATCAATGTCTGTAAAAGACACTGCATGAAACAAACCCAGAACGAGCAGAAAGACGAAAATACCTAGAGACAGTCAAGAAAACACAAAGCTGGGCATTAAAAGATCAACAAAACCAATAAGCCTCTAGAGCAGTTCTCTGAGCCTCACTGGACACCCTCTGCTGTGGGGCTGCCGCATCTGGGCTGAGCAGCCCGCCGTCTCCACCCCGTGACAACATCCTGGGGCGTGGGTAAAACCGACCCCTGTCCATCTGAGCACCACTACACCTTACACAAAGAGAGAAGGATGAAAATCAGGATTAACAAAGCCAGTACTAAAAGACATGCTACTCCACACACATATTTTACAAATAAGAAAATAATACTACAGACACACCGATGCACAATAATCAACACTATAGGTGAAACAGAGCAATGCCATGAAATTCACAAACTACCAAATCTCTCCTATGGATAAAAAAAATAATCTAAATAGTCCTGTATCTATTAAAGAATTTGAATTTGTAGTCTTCTGAAAAAGAAATCGCCAGGCCTAGATGGTTATATTATACTGGCAAATTCCACCAAGTAACACTAATTTTATGCAGTATCTTCCAGAAAGTACAAGCAAAGGAACACTTCCCAAACCAATTTATAAGGCAAACAAATTACTCACAAATAAAATCTGGCAAAATATAAAGATAATAATACACCATGACACAAGGTGGTTAATTCTAGGAATGAGAATCAATCAATCTAGTCCACAATAGTAACAGACTAAGAAAGGGAGACTGCAGGGTCCTGTCAACAAAGGGAGAAAGAGCACGACAAACCAGCAAATCATTCACAAATCAGGAAAGGGTATCAACTAAAAAAAAACACCTATAGTTAACACCACACTTAATAGTAAAATACCAATGTTTTGCTAGAATAATCAGTTACAAGGCAAGGATGCCTGTATCTTACCACTTCCATTCAGGATCATCCTGCAAGTTCTAGCCAGGGCAGAAAGGCAAGAAAAAGAAATTAAGGGCTTATATATTGCAAAAGAACAAAAAAGTAGTTGCTATAGTTGCTATTCATATAAAAAATGACTATTTACATAGAAAATTCCATGAAAACTATACCCAAAAAGTTCAGAGAGCAAGGTTTCAGGATACAATGTTAACTTTAAAAATAACCCCTATGTTTGAGAACTACACAAGGCTGGTAAAATGAAGCCAAAGAAACCCTAATAGATGCCCTGTACTATGTCAATTCTCCTCCAAATTATACAGGTTTAGGGCAATTCCAACCAAAATCCCACCTGGATTTTTTTTGTAAATATAAATGTTGTTTCTAAAATGTATATGGAAAGGCAAAGGAATTAGAATAGCCAAACAATTCCAAAAAAGAAGGGCTAATTAGAGGACTCATCCTTACCCAATACTGAGAAACACTGAGGGTCGACAGCCATCCCAGCAGAGTGGTGTTAGCAACAACACACACACAGATCAGAGACCGAAGAAGTGGTCCAAAGAGAACCCTACAAAGATGGCCAATTCACTTGTCTCTTAACAATTTTAGTAAGACACGATCATATAATTTACCCATTTAAAATGGAAGGCCCATGTTTTCGTGTATTCGCAGGGCTTTGCAACACCACGTCTTTATTTTTACATTTTCACCACTCCTAAAAACATCCCTTCCTCATTAGCAGTCCCTCCCATCCTGCCTCCTGGCTTCCTGGCCCTAAGCAGCCACTACTCTACCTTCTGTTTTATAAATCTGCTATTCTGAACATTTCATACAAAGGGAAATCATACAGTAAGTGATTTTTCTGTGACTCACTTCTTTCACCCAGAATAATGTTTTCAGGGACATTTCTCTTTGCTGCCAAACAACATTCCCCTGTAAGGACACACGGCCTCACCTGCTCACCAGCTGACACGCATGTGGACCGCCCGGCTTTCTGAATAGTAAGAATGATGCTGCCACTGATGTTTGTGTACAAGTTCTTGTGCAGACACATATTCTGACTTCACCCAGGAAGAACACCGTGTAGGTACAGAATTGCTGGATCACATGGTAAATGCAGCATTTAACTTTCTAAAAAATTCCAAATTGCCTCCCCAAGTGGCTACACCAGAAAGGTATGAGGGCACCAATTTCTCCACCTCCTTGATAATATGTGCTATTCCAGCCATCCTAACAGGGATCATGCGGTTCTGACTGCAATTCCTCCATCACCAAGCTGCACAGAAACTCAATGGGGAAGCAGTGTCTCCAGCAGCGCTGGGGTCCTGACCTCAGACCTCACACACAATTGACACACAGTTGACTCACAGTGGACCAAAGATCTCTGTGTGAAACGTCAAACCATGGAACTTTCAGAAGAAAACATAGGAGAAAATCTTCAAAACTAAGTTAAGGCAAAGGGTCTTAGACATGACACCAAAGATACATATGACCCTTTAAAGAAGAGAGGGATACACTAAACTTTAAAGACTTTTGCTCTGGAAAGAGAAGGAAAGGACAAGACACAGACAGGGAGAAAATACTTGCAAATCACATATTTAACAAAGGACATATCCAAAATATATAAAGAACTCTCAAAATTCAACAGTGCAAAAACATACAACCCAGGGGAGATGAGCAAGTTGGCGGCCAAGTAGCAGCTTCCTTGCAACTGGGCACAGTGAGTCTAGGGAGAGAAGACCCCAGGCATCTCTGGCTGGTGGGAACTGCCCGGAAACATCCTGTTTGGGACACAGGGAGTCAGCAAGACACTTCTGGACCCCATGAGGAGGACAAAAGCAGTGGAGAACTGGCAAGTGTTTGTGTGTGTTTGTTCAGTCTAATTCCGCCAGTAGCTGTTAAGAACAGCAGCAATGAGATTGCAAACTGGAAAGGCCTTACCTGTTTTGGTTTCTTTTGGACTTGGGACTCAGTTGAACCAACTTGGGAGAACGTGGGCGAGAGTGAGGACGACTTTAAGCGTGGAGCAGGGTCCCAGACTGAGTTAACAGTGTTTGGCTGTGGGCTGCATGGAGCCATGGTGGGAGAACTGCCCTGGCAATCTCTGCCCTCAGGGTCACAGAGCAAGGACAGGCAGGAGCAAGTAATCTAGGGACTGAGACACCTTACAGCCTCGGCCCTCAGGGGCACAGTGTGACATCGGTTTTGGCACACTGGGTAAGTGGACAGCCACTTCAGGAGTGATCCCAATGACAAGTGCTTTCCTGGAAAAGCTTCTGTTTGGCCAAGGTTAACAATTTAAAAGTGCCTTTTAAGCAGGCTGAGGAGAGATTTAGGCTCTCTACCCTGCGGGTTTGAGAATCAGCAGAGGCTCCAGTCTCCATCTCATAGAGCCGTTATCAGCATTGTGATAACATGTTATACCCCAGAAAGTCACCTGTTGCTCAGACAATATTCAGCAATATATATATACTGCTTTGTTTTTTTTTTTCTTTCTTGTTTTTGTTTTTTAATTTCAACATTTTCCCTATAGATTTTCCTTTTCCTTTTTTCTTCATTTTCTAGTTGAAATATAATTTTCCATTGTTGCCTTTTTAACAATTACAATTTCATTTTTGCTTGTGTTTCTACCCCTATTTTTTGTTTTTTCCCCCAATTTTATCCTGTAAAGTTTTCTGTTTGCTTGTTTTGGTTTGATTTACAGCATTTTTTCTTTCCTCTCTACTTGCTGGAGGTGGGAAAGACTCTCACAAAATAAGAAGACTAGAACACTACCACACTTATCAATTATCTCAATAAATGTTAATGGCTTGAATTCCCCACTGAAGAGGCATAGATTGGCTAATTGGATTAAAAAAACACAAGCCATCCATTTGCTATCTGTAGGAAACATGCCTAGCTTCAAAAGACAAATTAAAACTCTGAGTTAAGTGTTGGAAGACAACTTTTCAGGCAAACGGAATCCAGAAGAAAAGAAGGGTTGCAATCTTATTTTCAGATACATGTGGATTTAAAGCAACTAAAGTCAAAAAAGACAAAGATGGTCACTTTATATTGGTCAAGGGAAAAATACAACAAGAAGATGTCTCAATTCTAAATATTTATGCACCCAACTTAAATGCTCCCAGATTTTTTTTTTTTTTTGAGACGGAGCCTCAAGCTATCCCCCTGGGTAGAGTGCCATGGCATCACAGCTCACAGCAACCTCCAATTCCTGGGCTCAAGAGAGTCTCCTGCCTCTGCCTCCCAAGTAGCTGGGACCACAGGCGC
>CAUYQV010105676.1:0-10521 GCA_963574575.1 Galagoides demidoff | reverse complement strand
AAATCTGTTTTGTTTTGTTTTTTTGAGACAGAGCCTCAAGCTATCCCCTTGAGTAGAGTGCTGTGGTATCACAGCTCACAGCAACCTCCAACTCCTGGGCTCAAGCTAGTCTCTTGCCTCCGCCTCCCAAGTAGCTGGGACTACAGGCGCCCACCACAACGCCCGGCCATTTTTTGGTTGCAGCCATCATTGTTGTTTGGCGGGCCCGGGCTGGGGATTCGAAACTGCCACCTTGGGTGTATGTGGCTGGCGCCTTAGCTGCTTGAGCCACAGGCGACGAGCTAGTTTTTCCATTTTTAGAAGAGGTAGTGTCTCCATCTTTCTCAGGCTGGTCTTGAACTCCTAAGCTCAAGCAATCCACCCATTTCGGCCTCCCAGAGGGGTAGGATTACAGGTGTGAGCCACTATGCCTGGCCTCCCAAACTGTTTTACACTATGAAATATCTAGAAGAAGTTCTTCAATATCTTCTCCATTGAATATATTTGATGAGTCTATATCACAAACTTGTCATTACTAATTCTTTACCAGGAAGCAACTTAAAACAATCATAGGGAAGAGTTCAATAAGCCATCACTCAGTGATCAGAACCAGTCTTCTGCCTGGAGATTACGGGGAAGATTATAAGAGCCTTGGCGGTCAGGCAAGAAGGATGAGATCTCTGGCAGCTGAAAGTCAATTTTTGATCAGGGGAGTGATAGAGGAGGTATTTGTGGCAGCATAGAATGCCCCTGGAAAAGGAAGAGATGACCTAGGACGGAATTCAGGCAGAAGGGACAAAGACCTCTGACTCCAGTTTTAGCCTTAGGAAGAGAAAAAATACCAGAGATGCTTGAAAGGTGGAAAAAAAAAAAACACCACCACTTGACAAAGAGGAACTATGAGATTTTTTTGAGTGGTAACAGATTATTCGGTGAGAATTTCAGTGCTCTCCTTGCTACTCAATTATTTTTATATTTGCTTAAGCCTAATGAATGGAAACTTTAAAGAGGGAAAAGGTAATATAAAGGAACATTCGCCCAATTTATGAAAGCAAAAGGACTGAAATGAATGGAAAGGTTGGCAGACTGACCAAATGGGCTAGGCTTTAAGGTTTGTTTCGGTTCATCACTTTTTTTAGTTTTAATGAATAGTAGCATGCTTAGCCATACTCTACTGTGAAGAGGCCTTATATTGGTTCTATTCTTTGCCTGAAAAATGAAAGACAGGAATGAGTCAAAAACATCTCCAAGAAAGCTGAGGAAATCATTTCAGAACGTGATGCTGGTTTGGATGAGAAAATGATAACCTGAGTATGAGGAAGTTCTGAAAAATACACAAGCAGCAATGTCCAGACCTGTAAGGACACAGCTAAAAATATAGATCTGGAATTTGAGTTAGCAGTTAGGACAAGAAATTCTGATTTTTCTGTCATTGGCAGAGAAGCAGTATTTCAAGCTATGAGAATAAAACTAAAACCAGTTATAAACTCAGCATCTTTAAATATTTTCCTTAAATACTGGAGAGGAGCTGGGCATGGAGGCATCTACTCAGAAGGCAAAAGTAGGAAGATACCGGAGTCTGGGAGTTTGAGACTGAATGTATTTTGGTCACACCTATGAAGAGCCTCTGAACTCCAGCGTGGTCAACAGAGACTCCATTCCTTAAAACAAAACAAAAAACAACAACAAAACAAAAACATACTGGAGAGGAATGGAAATGGAAGAGGTGGTACACTAGAGGCAGAAACAGATCAACTAGTGAAAAAGTCCCTTTCTATCCCAGCAGACCACAAGATACTGGCTGTTCTGGGCAGCTATAGTTAGGGTTTTAGTTAAGTCCTTTGTAACTGATAATTAACAGTATGAATTTACTGTAGGTATTAACAGAAATAGTATATATGTATGTAAAAGTGCTTTAAGTTTTAAAACTATCAAGTATTTAAATCTATGAGCAAAACATAAATCAAATTCCAACTGTAGCCTTAATGGAAGAATGCCCAATTTTTATCACCCCTATGTTTTCCACTTTGGGTCTCCTGGCCCAGGAATCCTGACGGTCTTCTAACAGTGGCCCTGTGAAGGGCTGTACCTCTTCTCTCTGACCTCGTCCCCCAGCTACATCGAAAACCTGGACTTCCTTCCCAACTTTAACATCCTCTCCCTAGCTCTCCCTACTTCACCCACATTCCAGATACCTTCTCTCTGCCATAAGCAATATGTATGCTTTTACCCCAGGTAAGAGGTAGAGGGGTGTCCTTGGTACAACTTGACCATTCATGTTTCTACAATTATGCAAAAATATGCTTTGTGATGAGGATATTCTAGATAAACTTACTAAGGATGTTTCCAGATTCAGCAGTTGGACCTGTCAGATTCTGTGTTACGTGTGCATGTATGTGTTATTTCTTTGAATGCTAATTCCCATTTTATAGATATGGACCTTGGAAGACATAATAAAGTTTATATTTTGGGGGACAAATTTTAGTGTCTCTTGGACATTTTTATAGCCTCCCTAAGAACTAGAAACATTCTCTAACATTTTTTTTTTTTTTTGAGACAGAGTCTCACTATGTCGTGTTGGGTAGAGTGCCATAGCATGGCATCACAGCTCACAGCAACCTCAAGCTCTTGGGCTTAAGCGATTCTCTTGCCTCAGCCTCCCAAGTAGACAAGTAAATGGGACTACAGGCACCTGCCCTGACGCCCGGCTATTTTTTGTTCGCAGTTGTCAATGTTGTTTTTGCAGGCCCCTACTGGATTCGAACCTGCCAGCTCCCATGTATGTGGCTGGTGCCCTAGCTGCTGAGCTACAGAAGCTGAGCCTCTGTAACATTCTTTATCTAAGACAGCAGGGTATAGCCACAGGAACTGTGTCACAACTTTGGAATCACCAAGAACTGGGATGAAAATCCATTCCAGACCATGTACAATAGCATAAACTTGAGCATGTAATGTAACCCCTCGGGAGTGTGAATAACAAAGAAAATCTACTTTACAAGATTACTGTAGGGATTCGAGGAAGTAACAATAGGCAAATCACTACAGCCTAGAATGTACTAGTAGTAATTACTACTAGCCCAATGCCTAGAATAAAGTAGGTAATTAATAAATATTTGTTGAGCAAATAAATAGCAATGTCCTTCCCAATCGTTCCATCACAAAACCTAAGAGAGCTAAAGGCTCTGAGGAGTCCATCAAACCGGACAGGTGCAGGGTGCAGGGTGGGGACACCTTACTAAGGTTCTAGATTAACAGTACTTAATAGAAACTTTCTATGTACTGATTGCAACAAATCATTTCTAAGGGTTAGTACATCTTTTCTCACAGCTACATTATCAATTGGTATAAAGATAAATATTTAATATAATTTTATGCTTCAATTTCTAGAACTACATGTTAGTTCAAGTATCTCATTTTAGCCAGAGATTTGATGTCCTTTTTAACATCAGGAAGTATTTATCACTCTAAAATAACAATGAAAAATTACCCTTTGTGTGGTTCCTACACTGGAACGCTGAAGATTCCTTTTTTTTTTTTTTCCATGTGAATTTTCTACTCTCACTTCTGGTCCACTAGTTAAGAACAATGAGAAAAGTGACCAGGTAACTCTGTAAGACCAGGAACCCAATCACCTGGTATTTTAATGAAAACTTTGATTGCTTTTCTTTACTTACTTACTTCTTAAATCCAAGAATAAAGTTGGAAAGGGAATTATCACAGTGATCCCCTTCAGTTCTTCCAAAAAGCTTACATGGAAAGTTTTCACTTGTACCCAGAAGTAAAGATTGAAAATTTGAGAAATGCAACTATGAATAAGCTTTGGTTCAGAATTTCTGCAGAACACTTTTTCTTTAAATTGTTTCCCCTGCTTTTTGTTTACTGTCCTCTGCCATTGGGTGTGTCCTAATCTCTGATTATCTTTTCACATATAAAAAAATCTTGCTAATTCATTTGGTATGCCTGAAGAGCAGTGACTAAAAATAAACCGTGTTTATAGTGACTTTGTAGTGATCACCAATACCTGGGAAGGGCTCTAAGATTCCAGAAAATTTACTCTTACTGTAGATGTGTTAGTCCTTGATTGTTCAGATCAGATAAGCAGTGACTCTGATGTTTCCTCCTTACGAAGTCATATTTCCAGTTGAGTTCTACTGGAACATCAGCCAGGCATGGTGGCTCGAGCCTGCAATTCTAGTATTCTGGGAGGCCAAGGTTGGTGGATTGCTTGAGCGCATGAGTTTGAGACCAGCCTGGGCAAGAGAGTGACCCTGTCTCTAAAAAATAGCTGGTGTAGTGGTGGGCACCTATAGTCCCAGCTACTCTGGAGGCTGAGGCAAGATGATTGCTTGAGCCCATGAGTTTGAGGTTGCTATGAGCCATGACTCCAAGGCACTCTCAACCCAGGATAACAAAGTGAGGCTTGGTCTCAAAAAAAAGGAAGGGAAGGGGAAGGGAGGGAAGGAAAGAAGGAAAGAAAGAAAAGAGAACACCAAAACAAAGTCTAAAGTTAAAGAAGTTTGCCGTTTTGGTGCTATCTTTAAAAATAAAGTTCCTATGACATAGAAGGTTTTGTGCTTATTAAAACCATCCGACTCTTAGTAGATTCCTAGAAGCCAAATAGCCTTCAATGGACAAAGGCTAACATGCAGTAGAATTTTATTTTCCAAACCAGGCTGAACATCAATTTTTAAATCTGTAAAATTAGCAAATGATACAAGTTCAGGGAGAAACACAAGCCTGTCTCACACAGGGCAGTACCTGGCACACAGTAGGTTTTCCTCCCTTCCTCCTTCTCTTTATATATATCTATATGGAATCATATAGGATTATCTGTCATTGATCTTTATAACAGCAGAGGTATATAAAATCTACATTTTATTTCAGCACAGATACTGACTGTATAGATATACGACAAGTTGCATATAGATGGAAAGTAAGTAGCTGGTAATTTTAAAGATGATGATAGTGGATACTAGCGTGGAGTTAAAAATATATAAGAAAGAAATTGTGATAGACTGATTAGGCATCCTTAGGATGTATCAACCTAACTTGGGTATTCTCTAAGGTCTTCCCACCATGGCTTCCACCTGTAATCCTAGACCTCTGGGATGCTGAGGCAGGTGGATTGCTTGAGTTCATGAGTTCGAGACCAGCCTGAGCAAAAGCAAGACCTTGTCTCTACTAAAAATAGAAAAACTGAGGCAAAAGGATTGCTTGAGCCCCAAAGAGTTAGAGGTTGCTGTGAGCTATGACACCATGGACCTCTACCAGGGCAACAGCTTGAGACTCTCTCTCTCAAAAAAATAAATAAATAAAAATAAAGTCTTCCCATGTCTAAAAGTCCCAATCGTATACCTCCCAATCATTATTCCATACCTTCTACAATACAATTAAATTCCAAGTCTCCCTTTTCTTCCTCATTCTTAGCTGATGACTTCAAGGGCAAATAGAAACCGTCAGAGGGGGATTCTCTCATCTTCCCACAAGCAAATCTGTAGCCATCTTATTTTTCTCCCCTTACAGAAAAAGAACAAGATGTCTTTCAAAAGCCAATTTCTTAGTGTGTTCCCTACACTGCCATCCCCACCTGCTTTTTTATACTTACATTTTCCTTTCTACTGAGTTAATTTTCAGATCAGTCAAACTTGCTTTAATAGCTTCCATCCAAGAAATACAGCACAAACAGAAAAACATTGTACTGGGTGAAATGCTTGCAACCAGAAATATTTCTGATTTCAGATTTTGAAATATTTACATATGTATAATGAGATATCTTGGGAATGGGACCCAAGTTTCCACAAGAAATCCATGCATATTTCTGACAAATACTATACAGATAGCCTAAAGATAATTTTATAGAATGTTTTTTATATAATTGTGTACGTGAAACAAAGTTTGTGTACACTGAACCATTCTGTTACCCCTTGGGGACTTGCCTACATGTAGGAGTCTGGACATGCTCAGATAAGATAGAACGCAGCTGGAGAGGACCAGGAGGGCCTTTTTTCCCTCAAGGATGTTGAGTAAACTGTGTGTTGTGTGTCTGCATTTTGAATGTGACTTGTCACATGAGGCCAGTTATGACATTTTTCATTTGTGGATCACGTAGGCACTCCAAGTTTTAGATGTTGAAGAATTTTGAATTTCAGACTTTTGCTCAACCTACCCTAGCCTCTCCAACTACTGACCTGTCACTCTCAACTTTTACCCCACCAAGCTTCATAAAGAGGTAGGTGACTACGCCATCTTCCTCACCTTCTCTTCTCTTCTCAGTACACCAAATTGGGCTTCCAATCTCCATACACTACAACAACCGCCCAGGAGCCTGGGACCAGTAACTTCCGCACTGCAACATCCTGTGGAAATGTTTCAGTCTTTATTAGACCGTTCTAGCGCCCTTGATAAAATTAAGCATTCCTCTTTAAAACGTTCTCTTCATTGATTTTCCTGACAACACACTCTCCCAGTTTCTATCTACTCCTTGAGAGTTCCTTTTCATTCTTTTTTGCTGTCTCCACTCCCTTTTTATCCATCCTCTTAAAGCTGAAATGACTCCGGGCACCATTCTGGACCTTACTGTATTTTGTATTTTCCTATGACTTTGCTTCTGAAAACATTTGCAAACAGAATGGCCACAAATTTGTATTTACATTCCAAACCACTCTTTGAACTCCAGACTCTTATACCTGCACAGTTAACTTTTCTACTAGGATGTTATATTATAGGAATTTTATAGGAACTTCAAAATACTGTATATCCAAAATGACCACTCAAAACCCATGAATGATCCCTCTGAAACCCATGCCCAACTAATCCCCCCTCAGGAGCCTTGTTATTTCCTCCATCTGAACACAGCTCTTCTTCTCCTCACTTAGGCTTCCACTTAAAAGTCACTCTTTTAAAAAGTTCGTAGGCCAGGCTCAGTGAGTCATGCCTGTAATCCCTACACTCTGGAGGCCAAGGTGGGTGGATCGCTTGAGGTAATTAATGAGTTAGAGACCAGCCTGAGCAAGGGCAAGACCCTGTCTCTAAAAAACTAGCTGGGTGTTGCAGTGGGCACCTATAGTGCCAGCTACTTGAGAAGCTGAGGCAAAAGAATCGCTTGAGCCCAAGAGTTAGAGGTTGCTGTGAGCTATGAGGCCATGACACTCTACCGGGGGCAACAAAGTGAGACTCCATCTCCAAAAAATAAAATAAAAATAAAAAGATCTTCTTTAAACCTCCTAACTAAATTATACTATCCTATAGCACCCTACATTTTTCTTCAGAGTGCAGATGACTATATAAAAGCACATTTCTATTTGTGATCTTTTTGTTAAATTCTAATTTCTTTCTCTCTTGCCAGCTTAGAAATATTGAGTGGGCTATCCTTTATTACTTCCTTCATCTCTTTAAGTCTGCCCAAAGTATATCTTCTCAACGAGGCCCTTTCTGATATAGATGGAATATGGAAATTTCCAATACTCCCCTCAATTCTTATCTCCCTTATCTTGCTGTAGTTTTCACCCCTTAAACACTTACAGACTTCTCACATTCTATGTAATTTGCTTACTTATCTTTATTAACTTATGTTTTCTCCCCACCCTAGAATAAATGCTCCGTAAAGATTTCCTTGTTCGGCTCGGCACCTGTGGCTCAAGCGGCTAAGGCACCAGCCACATACACCCAAGGTGGTGGGTTCCAATCCCCAGCCCGGGCCCGCCAAACAAAAATGATGGCTGCAACCAAAAAATGGCCGGGTATTGTGGCGGGCACCTGTGGTCCCAGCTACTTGGGAGGCGGAGGCAGGAGACCAGGAGTTGGAGGTTGCTATGAGCTGTGATGCCATGGCACTCTACCCAGGGCGATAGCTTGAGGCTCCGTCTCAAAAAAAAAAAAGTGCACATAATTTGAGAGTACAATTTGAAACATTTTGACATATATTTAAAGGCATAAAAACATCACTACAATAAAGATAATAAAATATCCACCATCCCCCCAAATTAACTCAAGTACTTTTAATCCTCCCAGCCCATGCTGCTTTGTACATGTCCTGTCCAGGCAACACTGACCTACTCTCCATCACTACTGACCACTTTGTGTTTTCTAGATTTCCTATGCGTTGAAGGTTTGTCTCCTTCAAGACTCACGTTGACATTCAATTGTCGTAGTAACGGTATTAAGAGGTAGAGCTTTTAAGAGGTGATTAGCACTTACACATCCATGGGAATAGTAAAACACAGCTATAGTCCAGAAAGCAGGAGGGAAGAGAAGGGCGGTGGGAGGGGACGGGGGAGGCCAGGAGGAGGGAGGGTATTGGCGGGACCTCATCTATTGTGCACAATGCAAGGTTACATTTCAAAACTATTAAGAGTAGAGTATAAATGTCTTACCCCAACAAATAAATAAGTGAGGTGATGGTTATGTTAATCTGTTTGATGTATGCATTCCACATTGTATATCAAATCAGCACATTGTACCCCATAAATGTATAGAGTCATGATTGAATAAAAAAATTATTAAAAAAAAGATGATTAAGCCATCAAGACTCCAGCCTCACTAGTGGCACTTGTGCCTTTGTAGAGAAGCAGATTCAGCCCCTCACCCCACTCCCCGCCCCTGGCTCTCTCTCACCGTGTGATGTTACAGCAAGAAGGCCCTTGCTGGGTGCCAGCACCCTGATATTGAAATCTCAGCCCTGAGAACTGTGAACTAATACATTTTGTCATTTATATTAATTACTCAGTCTTAGGTAGTCTGTTATAGCAGCATGGAAAAAGGAAAATTAGATTGTTTCTAGACAATCAGATTGTCAATGAATCATAGGGTGTGGACGCTCTTCTGTCTGGCTTCATTCACTCGGGGTCACATTGCTAGGGATTTGTGCATTTCATCCAGGCCAGCTAGCTTTGGGGTATATGATTGTTTACAGTATGATGTTCTAATCTTTTATTTTCTACACATGCATTTATGATTGCAGTAATCGGAATCCTCTCTCCCTTGCTCTCAATTGAGGCTCTTCATGTAATTCAGTAATACTGGTATTTGGATCAATTCAAGGACCGGTGAGGCACATTATGAATCTCTTTAAAAGGCCCTTTATGTGATTCAGTAATACTTCGATATTTTGACGTTTCAAAGATCTTAATGTGAAGTTTTATAGTCAACACCCCTCCGACAACCCCACTTTCCTGAGTGTTTGGAAGATTTTTCTTCATTTAGCGTATCTTTGCTCTCTGTAGACTCTGCCACTTTTCATAAACATTGAGTCCTTGATCTTTTCTTGTCTAATAATTCTCTCTCCTCTTTCATCTTGCTATACACCATAACAAACCATATTGTATCTTTAACATTTTGCTTAAAATCTGTTAACTGGATCCTCAAGTTCGCTAGGCACATCTTCTGTTTTTTCTGAGTTGGCGAAACTTTCTGACTCTACAGAACAATGATGCATTTCCTCTAGTTTCAAGTATGTTCCGTAGGTGTTCCCCAGAAACGAGTCACTGTGCACAGTGCACATACAGAGCGTTGCATGTAGGGAGGGAACATGAGTCCTCTCTCTCTCTCTGTCTCTTTCTCTCTCTTTCTACATATATATAGTTTTTTGGTCTGTTTGTCAGTTTTGTTGATCTTTTCAATCAATAGTTTAGTTTTACTAATTGGATGCTTTTTAAGAACTACCTGCAACAAATGTATTTTTACTTCTGGCTCATTTTAAGCTTTTCTTTTTATCTTTATCTTTTTTTTTATATACTCTTGGTTTTGAGAATTTGATTATGGTGTGATTTACTATAATTTCACTAAGAGTCTATAGCTTTTAAGAATAATATTTGGAAGGTTTTGAGATATTTACTCTAGAATTTTTTGGTCCTCTTCTTTCACTTCTCCGTCTTTGGGACTAATAATTATGCATTAGACCCCCTGAAGCTGTACAACCACTCAGTGACGGTCTGTGAATTTTTTAAAATTTTGTTTTGTCTGTATATTTTATTGGGATAATTTATATTGTTATATCTTCAAGTTCAATGATCTTTTCTTTTTCACATGTCTAATTTGCTGCTAATTGAATTCAGTTGGTTTATTTCATATGCTGTATTTTTTATCTCTAGAAGTCCAATCTGAGTCTTATGATATCTTTTATAGTTTTACTTAACTTTTTAACCACCCAGAATACTGTGATTAGTTTAATGTTCTTGTTTGCTAATTATAATATCTGTGTCATTTCTGATCTATTTTAATTGATTGAGGTCTCTCCTCAATCAATTTTTAATTGGATGATAAATATATTTTTTATAATTTTTATTTGTTTTTTGCATGTCTAGTAATATTTGGCTGTATTCCACACATGGTGAATTTTATATGTATTTACGCAAATATACTGAGATTTGTTGTGGGACAGAGAGGGGCCTGCTTTTTTTTTTTTTTGAGACGGAGCCTCAAGCTATCCACCTGGGTAGAGTGCCATGGCATCACAGCTCATAGCAACCTCCAACTCCTGGGCTCAAGCGAGTCTCCTGCCTCTGCCTCCCAAGTAGCTGGGATCACAGGCGCCTGCCACAATGC
>CAUYQV010105675.1:0-14613 GCA_963574575.1 Galagoides demidoff | reverse complement strand
GTTATATAATGTGATTTAAATCAAATATAACTGACAAATTATATTTAATTTAGAAATAACACAGCAACAGAAATATACATGGATGAGAACTAAATCTAACAAAAGATTGATGAAGACTTTAAGGAAGAAATGCAGTTTTTCAGTAAAGGATATCTACCCAGGGCGACATAGTGAGACTCTGTCTCAAAAAAAAAAAATTTTTTTTATAGAGGGCAAGTGGAGTCTTCCCAAGACAGGCTTGAAGACCATGATGGAAAAGATTAGCCTTGCTAATTCCTGGGTCTTGTCAGGCTTTTGTGGAGGGAGGAGTATTAAACTTAGGCTGCTTTTTCTTGAAAAAAGACGGGGATGGAGTTGGAGAATATTCTACCTAGTAAAGTATCACAAGAATGGAAAAGCCATGTCTTAAGTTTAAATCTTTAATCCAATGAGAGTCTATCTACAATTATAGCCCAAGAATATGGAGAAAGGGGAGAGGGGAGGATGGATGGAGGGAGGGTGATTGGTGGGATCATGCCTATGGTTCATCTTACAAGGGTACATGTGAATCTTTCTAAATGTAGAATATAAATGTCTTAACACATTAGCTAAGAAAATGATATGAAGGCTATGTTAACCAGTTTGATGAAAATATTTCAAATTGTATATAAAACCAGCACACTGTACCCCATGACTGCATTCATGTACACAGCTATGATTTAATAAAAAATTTTTTAAAAAGAATGGAAAAGCCAGTGTCCAATCTACTTAATACTAATATGAAACCAAACTAACAAATACACACCCACATGAGGAAAACATAATGAAACTCAAGTTTGGGCAGGAGGGGGAGTCAGATGAGCTCTCCCCCATCAGGTGCAGTGTGGCATACCTCCTGGGTGAGGGGCTCAGCTACAACTTGGACTCTACCTAAGAAACACAAACAATGTACCCTCATATTAATCTGAAATCAAAGAAATACATACTTTTTGTTAAAGCAAGAACAAAAAAAAAAAAAAGAAAGGGAACTGGGATGGATATATCTATAAGAGAGAGAAAAAAGATGGCCATTAGGAGAGGAAACACAGGTGAGCAACACTTTAAAGGTAATTCAGAGGATGTTTTTGGTGCCTGGAACCCAATAAAGAAATGAGGTTATCTATAACATGAAGTAGAAGGTGATTTTCCAGCAGTGTACTGTCAGAACCAGGCTGGGTAAGGCAAGGACGATCTGGCTGCTCCCTAGAGGAGACTCGATGTTGGGGCCAAGTCATGACCTTCTGGCCTTGCCCATGAGGTGGAGAGGTGAACTCAGGTGGAGGCACCTCTGGAGCTTACACATTAGAAGTACCTGGGAGAGCCCTTTTCTTTTTTTAACTTTGTGGGATGATCTCTATGCCTGAAACAGGATTATACCTTTAGAGCATATGCTACTATTTATTGTCAAATTTTGAAACAGAAGCTAGGATTTTGCAATGAATTTTATGTTATTTTATGAATATGGATTATCCAGTAACTGGCTACCATTAAAAAAACAAAACACCTCTATGGCCTTCCTTTCTTGATAATGATTTGTTATGCACCTACTGATTCATTAAAATAATGCTTTATAAACATAAAATTTAGTAAAAGGGGCCCAGTGTGGTGGCTCACCCCATCATCCGAGCACTCTGGGAGGCTAAAGTGGGAGGATCATTTGAGGCCAGGAGTTGGAGACCAGCCAGGGCAAGAGAGTCAGACCCCATTCCTACAAAAAATAGAAATATTAGCCAGGCATAGTGGCTCGTGCCTGTAGTCCCAGCTACTCAGGAGGCTGAGGCAGGAGGATCACTTGAGCCCCAGAGTTTGTGGTGAGCTGTGGTGTCACCACTGCACTCTAGCCTAATCTGCCCCATCTGAACTTCCTTTGTCCAAGATGGGCAGCCATCTCAGTTAAGCCAATTATAAGTCCAACACTGTTGGCTTTAGCAGGGTCCAACCTGCCTGAAAGGACAGAGCCCTTCTGTGGTTGTGAACTTGAAAGCAGAGACAGCAAAGAAATGGATGCTTCAAAATGTCAGCCTGGGGTAAATTATTGTTAATGTATTCAATGCTAAAAAACAATTTTTGAGAATGAATTTCTGCCTAATAAATAAAGCAAATGTTTGGGAATAGAAGCATCTGGCTCCAGGTTCCGACTTTCCTCTGAATCTTTACGGGTCTCTCTGAGGGCTCCCATCTGTCGCTGACAGCATCCTGTGCCCAATACTGGGCCTCTGGTCACACCACCTTTCTCCTGGGAAAGCACCCACTTCTGGAAAAGCTGCTACCCACTTGTGGGGGGCAAGCAGGCGGAATTACTCACGGGTCTTCCACCTCAAAACCAGCCCAGAAGAAAGGAGCCAGGAGTCACCGAGTCAGGGTAATATCTATGTGACCATCCTGTGTGGGGATTCAGCAGTGCAGGGGGGCTAAGACCTCTAGATTCTTGACCAGTAGTTTAAATCAGGGAAGTTAAGATAGCGTAAAGGGATGAAATTGGTCTTCCCCCTTCCTCTCTCCGTACACCTTATCCGGCCGTTCCTGACGTTCCTTGGTCCCATGTCCTATTTACCCAACTGCCGCCCTTTCTTTGCTCAACGTTCCAGGGGCCTTGAGCCCCCCTTTCTCTCATCTTTGACTGTTCTGCATTCTTGCAGAAGCTCTGTTGCTGTACCCAATTAAAAACCCCTGGGAAGACTGAGGGGGCTGCACCGTCTTGAATTGCTGCAGGCGCAGAAGGCTATGTCTGCCTCCTCAGGCTCTAAGTTTGTGTGAAAGTCTTGTGTTTTCTCCAGCACCGTTTCCCGTCAGCCACTGTCACAGGTTGGGGTCCCTGTGACATCCAGGCAGCTCTCTGCGTTAGGCAAAGAAAGGAGTAAGCTGAGTGCAGGCACGGGCAGCAGATGGATTTGCTAAAATGAATTTTGTGTCTGTGCTGGGGCTGTCGCCCCGTTTATCTTCCTCGGTAACCTGCAATGGTGATAATTGAAGAAATTCATCAACTCTTATGTATCCCATTTGGACTGTGCTCATAACTCCTACAGTGATTTATTATGTTTTGTTTTTTCGCATGTTTGCTTATCTATTTTTCTCTGAGAGTTTTGTTTGAAATTTTATGCCCAAATCGGCAGGCATTAAGAACCATACATAACTCAGTAACATTTCCCCAGAAATGATGTAACAGTGGTACTCACATTACTCAGAACAATATTATCATGTCCCTTTATTGATTCAGGTTAATCATCCTGATTCCCTTGTACTGAAATGCTAATTGGCTTAAAATTTTAAAAGTTTCTTGGAAAATGGAGCCAAGGTTGGTGTTTCTATCAACAATCCTAAATGTTGCTGAAACAGAACATCGTATCCCACCAAAAAATTCCACTTTATTGAACAGCAAAGTTTTCATGTGGGCTCAATACACTCTCCCTGTCAATCTTTTGAGTAAAAATGGCTTTTTAACACTGACCTTTTTATTAAGCAAATACTAATTGATAGCTTAGCATTGGGCCCAACCAGTATATTGGTTTGAAGACAGACAGCATATTAGTCCTTATAGAAATGAATTTAACACGATTGCTGGGAGTGTTTCAGAGAAGGCTCCCAAGGGATGTTAGTGATTTCTAAGCTGAGTGTCAAGGATGAGAGAGTAGGAACTATCTGGATACAGAGAAAACAAAAAACAGTGTCCTCTCCAGCAGAAGGGAAGGGCTGCAGGCCTGTGGGGAAGGATTTTGACAAGCGTGAGGATCTGGGTAGCCCAGACCAGAGAGTGGAGAGGGCACAGCGCAAGGGCTGTTTGGTACGGGAGGGTGTGGACCATGATGCCAGCATCACAGCCATGCAAAGGCAGCCAGATGTTGGTTCTAAGGATAATCAGATATGATGACACTTGTGTTTTAGAAAAAGACCCTTTTGGTGGCGGGACACAGAATGGTTTGGAGAGAGGAGGACCATCATCAGGAGACCAGCTTGGGGCTGTGAGAGAGGATGGCAGCCTGGACTAGGTGGGGAAAGGATTTGAGAGCCGTGTAGCCGGTAGAATTATGGAGGAGAAAACAGAAGGGAACAGAGAGAGCTGCTTGGTTTCCTCTTGGAGCCGGTGAGAGAAGCACCTGAACAAAGAGGAGGTGTGATGAGGAGGTGACAGCTCAGTTCTGGACATGGAGAACTTTAGGTGCAGCAACCTGGATCCAGCAGGCTAGAGGGGGGAGGGTCCCCAGGGGGAGGAGGAAGAGCACATTCTCAGCAAGAAGGGAAATGAATAGGGACACATCTCAGCAATGGAACATGCAGCAGGCTGAGCCTACACCTTTTCTCAAGCCCCCAGGAGTCTCCAGGAATCTCCGGCAGCAGCTGCACTGGCCTGGCTCCTCTGTGGTGTGCTCTACTCTCCTAGGAGGGAGCAGAATATTAGGAAACAACTCCTTCTATTTGTTTCCGGGTCAGCACAGCCTAAGTTATAAAAAAAATAGGATGAATTTAAAAATATGAAATGAAACATAAAGGACAAAGTTGATTAGCTAAAATTCATAATATAAAATAAAAACCTAAAATGATTACACACGTTTATGTGTATGATAATTCTGTTATTATTGACAAAAGAGCTTTTAAAATGACCCTGCATCTGTTTGAGGATTGATTTTTCCCTGTTACCCTTGAATTTAATCACGAAACTTACAGAAGGACTCAAGCAATAATAGCTCATCAAATCCTGTCTATCAATGAACGTGGTTTTTTGGTGGTTTTTTTTTTTTTTTTTTTTTTGGCCGGGGCCGGGTTTGAACCCACCACCCCTGTTATAATGGGGCTGGCATCCTACTCCTTAAGCCACAGGCACCACCCTGAATGTGTTTGTTTGTGTCCTTTACAGTGACCAGTGAACTGCCTGGACACTACAAAAATTAATTTTAAGAACACCAGCATTCTGGTTATTTTCCTGATTTGATGTTGTTTTAGTTGTACATTTTTATCCAAGTTATTCATTTAGCAAAATGAATTATAAATTATTTCCTGATTATAGGTAACACAGGAAAGCTCTTCTAATTTTGACACAATTTCATTACAGGTGATTATGTCGTCATGACCATATATTTTGAGTTGAGCAGAAGAATGGGATACTTCACTATTCAGACGTACATCCCTTGCATACTGACTGTGGTCTTATCCTGGGTGTCATTTTGGATCAAAAAAGACGCTACCCCAGCAAGAACAGCATTAGGTAAGTCTCCAAAAAACTCTCCCACCATTGTGTGCAATTTTCATATAGAAGCATTCATAAAAATATCTTCAATGAGACAGATTTTTTTAAAATCTGAATGACCTTAATTTGAGGGTGACTTAATCTGTGCTTGGAATTTTTCTTAAGTAGCTGAGTTAGTGAGGTTGTTCTTTCTGATAACGAAATTCTATACTGTGCTACTTAAATTAAGATGGGGTTAGAGATTTCTAATAATCAATTGCATCATCTGATACTGAACTCTTAAGGCTGATAGCGTCACAAAAATTATAGGCACATCTTGGAACCTGTCAACTCAAAATTCTCACAACATTAGTGGCAAGAAAATGAACTGGCTTCAGCACTGGTGACCTGATAGCTTCCCAGTAAAAGAAGCTCTGCTTGAACGTAGCAACTTTACCAGCAAACAAGAAAATGGTCATTCTTGTCAGCTGTGGTACAGACACTCAAACTCAACCTTTTTATGAATTTTTCTTTGTTTCCCAAAGTTCTCTTCAAGTTCATTCATTTTTGAACTATGTGACACATTTTGTCAGTTTTTTGTCTGTGATAGTTTTGCCTAACTTTCAATGTTTTGATATTTTGAAGACAGGTAATATATAAGACTGAATATAGAAGTGGTTTTCCTCCCAAAATTTCCTCCACACAAGAGAGCTGCCTCAGTTTCAAATTTATATTGTGCTTCTTCTGTGTTTTTTATTCTTCATTTGATTGTTCAAAAACAAAGCACTGTTTGACGCAGATAAATTAGCCTGTCATATTCTCCACCTATAATAGTTTTTGCATGCTTATAGAAAATACATGATAGAATTGCGAAATCGGGCAAAGGTATTAGCATAAATTCAGTAACTCCTCTTGGAGTCAGGACCTTGCACTTAAAAATGTGAGGTGCCTTTGTATGTGAGACTTTTAAAGATCAGCTTCAAATCAGTATCATGTGTAGTTATGTTTATATAACTTGAGACTATGAAAGTCCCACGGAGGATGCTCACTGTGGGATAAAGATTACTGAGATCTACGTGATGGTGTTAGATAACAGACGAAGGCCTAGTGGCTGAGGAAACGTCATTAACACCTAGATGTTTAGTTGAGACACCAGAAAGTCAATGCCTAGAAATTAAGGGGTACTCTAGGTCTCTTTTAATAAAGCTTAAATCAAGCAAAGACAAGATCGGGGGCAACCACTGGTAAATTAACTGTCATAATGAGAAATAATTTAACAGGCTTTAAGAAAAGAGTAACATAGCCCAGACTCCTTATAATGTATCACTTGTATATAATAAATGTATAATGTATATAATAAATAAATCTTGGACTTTCAAAGAAGGAAAAGAATTGTGGCCTATGATCAAGGGAAAAAAGAGTTGATAGAAAAAGGCAACTCTAATGTTGAATCCATAGACAATGGTTTTTAAAAACAGCTATTAGGCTCAGCACCCATAGCTCAGTAGTTAGGGCGCCAGCCACATACACCAGGGCTGGTGGGTTTGAACCCTGCTGGGCCAGCTAAGCGACAATGACAATTGCAACAAAAAAATAGCTGAGCATTGTGGTGGGTGCCTGTAGTCCCAGCTACTTGGGAGGATGAGGCAAGAGAATCGCTTAAGCCCAAGAGTTTGAGGTTGCTGCGACCTGTGATGCCTTGATACTCTACTGAGGGTTCCATAGTGAGACTGTCTCAAAAGAAGTAAATAAATAAAAACAAAACCAGCTATTATGACAATAATAGGACTCAAAAGAAAATATTAATATGATTTTTATGAATGAATACATGGGTTATCGCACAATAATATTAAATAAAAAGAAATTCTAGAATTAAATATGTATCTTAACTAAAAATTTAATTAGATGTACTTAAGAGAAGATTAAAAATAGCTGGGAAAAGAGCATGTGTGAAAGTGAATACCACCAAATAAAATTTATCTAATGTGAAGATTAGAAAGAATGAATGAACCCTCAATGCTCTGTGGTATGAATACATAGAACATTACTATAACTGAGGTTCCAGAATAAGAAGAGAAAAAGAGTAAGGTCAAAATTTTTTGAAGAAATATGGTTAAGATATTCCCAAACTTGGTGGAAAACCAATCAACAAATTTAAACATCTCAATGAGATACAAGCAAGAGAATTACAAAGAAAAACAATATAGTCCAAACCTTGAAAACCAAAAATAAATTCTTAAAAGTAGATAAGTAAAAAGTATCCTGTTATACTAAGTGAGAGAGCAAAAATACAACTAATGGCTCACCCTTCATGAGCAATAATTGAGGTCAACAATATTCATGGCCATCTTTAAAGTAATGAAATTAAGGAGAAAACTTATCTATTCAGTATTCTATAGCCAGATAAAATATACTTCAAAAACCATGTAGGAATGAAGACAATTGTAGATGAACAGAAGCTGTGAGAATTGTCACAGAAAATCTAAAACCATGATAAAAATACTAATACAAGGAAATTGGGCTAATTGAAATAATAGAAAGTTGGATTTATAAAATGGAATAAAAATGATTAGAAATGGTAAATATGTGATAAATATTAAAATCTATCTTCCTATCTTTATCTCCTCAATTAAAGTCAGAATAATAATACTGTAAGGTGGAGTTTCCAACATAAGAAAAGATAGTATGGCAAAGAGGGCAGAAAATACTTAAAATATATTCATGTGAAGTTTAAGTGTTACAAAAATGAATGATGTGGCACAAAAATAATTATAAGTAGGCTGTGATATGTTAAGAATTCTTATAAGTTGTTGAAAATTATGAAAATATAATAAAAATCATATCTAAGAATTCAATGTGAGAATTAAATGGCACATGAAAAAAATTATTTAACCAAAGGAAAAAAGAAAGAAAAAGAAAATATAGAAATGATTGAAAAGCAAAGAAGAAGGAGAAGAAGAACAAAACTGATGCATATAGAAAAATAGCAAGACAGTACAGTACTAAAAATCTCATTATGTGGAGACAAACGCTATGTACTCAATGAAAAGTTGGGTGCTGCCAGCATGATTAAAAAGTTAAGACCTAACTATGTATTGACCAAAACCAGCTCACATAGAGTTCACAATCCTTAGTTTGAAAGACAGTGGATCAAAAACTATCTACCATGAACATCAGAGGAACTGGTATGCTGTGTAAATGAGAGAAAGTCAATCAACAAAAGCATACAGATAAATAGGAACAACTAATAATGACAAATAAGTCAGTTCAACAGACAGAACATTCAGAAATGTGTCCATGCCTAGTGCCAGAGCTCCATGTTAAAAGAAGAGAAACTGAGAATAAAAAGATAGATTTAAAATGTGCGCTCAGAGTTGGAGAATTAATACTTCTATGAGTAGTATTATATACTAAAACAGGCACACTTGTCTACTTATTTAAATAATTAAACAAGTCTAAAAAAAATCAGTAACAGGAAGGAGAGATCAGAACAGCACTCTCTGTGTCTTTGAGCTATTCTACATCACAGAACTCCACACCTAATAGTTGTATCATGTGGTGAGCTTTAATCTCTACCTCGCATCATACACAAAAATTAATTTTTTTTTTTGAGACAGAGTCTTGCTATGTTGCCCTCTCTAGAGTGTAGTGGCATCACAGCAACCTCAAACTTTCGGGCTTAAGCAAATCATTCCCACCATGCCAGTTATTTTTGTTGTTGTTGTTGCAGTTATCATTGTTGTTTTAGCTGGACCAGATTGGGTTCAAACCTGCCAGCCTTGGTGTATGTGGCTGGCACCCTACCCACTGAGCTACGGGCACTGCCCACAAAAATTAATATGAAATGGACTATAATTTGAATGGTAAAGCTAAAGATGCAAAATTTCTAAAAAATTAAATTTAGCGATCGAACATTAGCTTAGATAAAAATTTCTAAGATCAGAAACAAAAAGGACCAGTGAACCATCCATGGGGAAAACTAAAATATTCCCGACATGAAAACACACTTGATAGTTTATGTTATTGGATAATATGCAACATCATGACGATTGGTTGGCTATATGTGTATACAATAAACTTATCTTCTCCAGTGCATAATTCCCTTCTCTTCTTTTTCTTTTCTATGCATTTGGTGTGGAGAAATTTTATTTATTAATCTTTATACTAATGTTTTTTGTTCTGCATACATTGTAAGTATGACTCCTCTAAAAATTTGCTGTATATTACAATGATTACTTCCATAAAATAATACCTGAAATATTCAGAATAAAATAAAATTTTAGCCATCATACCAAGATCAGAAAACAACAATATCAAAATAACACAGACTGGACACAATGGCTCAGGCCTGTAACCCTATGACTCCAGGAGGTCAGGTGAGAAGGCCCCTTGAACTCAGAAGTTCAAGACCAGCCTAAGCAAAGTGAGACTCCATCTCTACTAAAAATAGAAAAATTAGCTGGGTGAGGTAATGCATGTCTCAGTCCCAGCTACTCCAGAGACTGAGCCAAGAGTTTGAGACTGCCAAAAAAAAAAAGAAGAAGAAGATGAAGATAACACAGACGTTAGAAACCTGACAAGTATTTTAAAGTAGTAATCATAAACATGCTTCAATAAGCAATTATAAACATGCTTGAAGTAAATAAAAAATAGAAAAAGAGAAGCTTACAAAAAAAAAAGAAAAAGAAGAAGAAGAAAGGAAAAAAGGAGACTCAGATTGAATTTTTAGAACTTAAAAATACAATGTCAAAAGGAAAGGTGAACTAAAGGTGATTAACAAAGGAAGACTGGACAGAGAAAGAATGAGTGAACTTTAAGACACAACAATAAGGGTGGCTCCTGTGGCTCAGTGAGTAGGTCACTGGCCCCATATACAGAGGGTGATGGGTTCAAACCCAGCCCCAGCCAAACTGCAACAACAACAAAAATACCTGGGCATTGTGGTGGGCATCTGTAGTCTCAGCTACTTGGGAGGCTGAGGCAAGAGAATCACCTAAGCCCAAGAGCTAAAGGTTACTGTGAGCTGTGATGCTACAGCACTCTACCAAGAGTGACAAAGTGAGTCTCTTAAAAAAAAAAAAAAAAGACACAACAATAAAAATTACCCAATCTGAGCAACAGAAAGAAAACAGACTGAAAAAATAATAAACTAGCTTAGAGACCTGTGAGATGATAAGAAAATATCTAACATTCATATCATTGAAGTCCCAGAAGGAAAAGAGAGAGAGAATGATGTTTCTGAAAAACAAGTGTTAAAAAAACAGATAAAAATTTATAAAATTTGCTCAAAGGCATAAATTTATAAATTCAAGAAGTTGAGCAGACCCCAAACAAGTTAAATCCAATGAATTCCGTGCTAAAACGAATTATGATCAAACCCTTAAACACTGAAGAAAGTGCCTTGAAAGTAACAGGGGAAAATGTTACCTATCAAGGAAAATCGACTTTAATAATATTGGGTTAATTAAGAAAGGACATTTTTTAAGTGCTGAGTGGAAGGGACTGTCAACTCAGAATTCTATACCTATGGAGAATATCCTTCAAGAACGAGGGAGAACTCCAGACAGTCTTAGACAAAAACTAAGAAAGTTTGTCACCAACAGATGTGCTCTAAAATTATGAACAGATAATTTAAATGAAAGAAATGAAATGAAAATAAGAGAAGAAATTTTTGAACAACATAAAAGGAAAAAAAAGCTATACACAAAGTGAAAATATAAGTAAGTTCCTTTTTCTATTGAGCTTTGTAAGTTATTTGTAATGGTTGAAGCAAAAAATCATAATGTTGCTTGATATAATTTTTAAACTAATTAAAGGAAACATTTAAGACAATTATAATCAGGAAAGAATAAAGGACATCAAATAAATTTACATTTCACTCAAATTGGTAAGATATCAATGTGGGATCAATTTTGTGTATGTAATATAATTCTGAAGAACCCATTTAAAAGGCTATACAAAGTGATATACTGAAATACACTAGAAAAATCATGATCAAATTCCAAAATATGTCTACATGACCCAGAGGAAAAGGAAACCAGATATGAAAAATTAGAACAGAAAACACAGAATAAAGTGGAATAGTTACATCTTAAATATTAATAATTAGAGTTGATGTAAATCAACAAAATATCCCAATTGAAAAAATAGACATTATCAGAGTGGATAAAAATAAAATATGATCCTACTATGATCTGTCTACAAGAAAGTCATTTGACATATATTTGTAGGTTGACAAATGCTTTATTTGCAATAGTAAAAAACCAAAAGCAACTGGAATATCCCCAAGTGGAAGGCTGAGACATGTGGTGAACCCTCCCCGGGGAATAGTGTTCTGCTAGAAAAAACCAGTAACCTGGAGATGTGGCAGCAATGTGAATGTTTCAAGGGCACTGTGCCCAGAGTAGGAAAGAGCTAATTTCATAAAGTGTTGTTTTAGTTTGTAATTAAATGAAGAGGTTTACTTTTGACTTAAGGAAAGCATGAAGATTTATATCCATTCATCCCTCCAAGGTCTAGAAGAAAGTTGTTTGGGAATTCTGCAAGGCCAGGATTATCCAAAAAGAATCTCATATATATGAATCATATATAGAGAGAGAGAGTGAGAGAGAAAGACAGAGAGAGAGAGGCAGAGCCAACCGAGACAACATCCTGAATTCCCTCCTGCCTTCTCTGTCAAGGGAGTCACGGCCATGGTGCGACAGGGCTCTCTGAGGCGCACCCTTCTTCACTGTGTTGTCTAGATCTCTGTGCTGAGTAGGAATTCCTTGTTTTCATCAGCACTTTATAGTTTCAGGGTAGAGGTTAGGGTGAGGCCCCTGGCCACGTCTGGAGCACAGGCCAGTGGTGGGGACTCATGAACAGAGTCTATGGCAGTCACAGACACGAGCAATGAAGTAGAAACTGAGATTTTGAACTTCTTAGACATGATGTGGTCACCACGTTTTTTATTTTATTTGTATCTTTAATTTTTAACTTAATTTTTATTAAATCTTAACTGTATACATTTATGGGCACAATGCGATGATTTGATACACAATGTGGAACGCTTAAATCAAACTAATTAACACAACTATCACCTGATTACTTATTTTTTGAGGTAGAACATTTATAATACCCTTGCACTGTTCACATTAGATGACCACGTTTTTTAAAAGTTAGATTGGATGTTTATTGTAAGAGCTTTCTCCATATAAATACACCTGACACCAATGTAGGTTTTTTTCCTCAGTTTCTATAGCATTTTTACATGAAGTATCTATCACAGACTTCCCCACTCACCTCAAAGAATTTCCGGCATTCTGTTTTCACGGATTCACAGAAGGCGAGTGAGTGCTGGGAAGGCCTGGAGCTGGGCGGAGGGCTTGAGCTCCCAGGTCAGGTCCATTACATGTGGCCACACCGTCCACCCTTGGCCTTCTGGATTCATTCACCAACTGTTCCTGGAAGAAGTGCCCTGAGTGGGTGTGAGTAGGGATTACAGGGGGTTGATGCCACAGTGGACAGTGATGTTTATTCAGGTGCCTGGTTCCCTCATCTTTGGCTAGTACTGCAAGCCACATGTTCTGTTGTATTCCCCTTCAACCGCAGAGGTAGTTCAGCATTAGAATCCAGATTCCTGTGACTCTGGGGCCCTTGTAACTAAGCTGCCCTGTCTGGTATCTCTGACATCTATGGGAGAGTCAGCCTTAACCTGTTTCCCTTGGTATTAATAGTCACCTTCTTCATTTCATTAGTTGGTTTCAGTAGTCACCATTCCCCTTTTCGCTGGTTTCCATTACAAACTATCCAGCACGTGTTCATCTCTCTTCTAAATTTCTCCCACCTTCTCTGAACAAAGCACTGTTGACCCACATATATGAAACTGACTACTTTATTGTCAGACCAACCTTGAGGATTGCAAGCTATTCAATTCCTTAGATGCAAAGCATTCATGTAAATGCCCCAAACATGCCAGCCACTGTGCTGGTGACAATCACATGCAGATGAGCAAGGTAAGCAAGTTTCTCTTAAAATCCACATTCTAGGGAGGGGGGGAATGGGTGGAGGGAGGGGGATTGGAGGGACCATTTTTGAGGTTTATCTTACAGGGGTACAAGTGAAAATTTTTCTTTTGTATATTCTTACTACAAAAACTTGATCAGAAGAGACACTTCAAAAAATAAATGGGCAAAAGATTTGAAAAGACACTCCATGAAAGAAGATATGTAAATGACAAATAAGCACATGAAAAGATGTCAATACCATTAGTCATCAGAGAAATGTAAATAAAAACTATAAGATGCCACTACACACCCTTGAGAATGGCCAGACTTAAAAATACAAACCATACCAAATGCTTTGTAAGGCTGTAAGGTTGTGAATCCCTGTGGAAGATGGGTTTCTTATACACTGTTGTTTGGAATGAAAAATGGTATAACCACTATGAAAAGCAGTTTGACAGTTTCCTACAATGTTAATTTTATATCTGCCATATGATCCAGTTACTGCACTCTTAAGAATTTACCATAGAAGAAGAAAGCATATGCCCATTGAAAGACTCATACACAGGGCGGCGCTTGTGGCTCAAAGGAGTAGGGTGCTGGGCCCATATGCTGGAGGTGGCAGGTTCAAACTCAGCCCCGGCCAAAAACTGCAAAAAAAAAAAAAAAAAAAAAAAAAAAAAGACAGACTCATACACAAATAGGTTTTATCATAGAAGCTTTATTTAAAACAGACAAAAATCAGAAACCGGCCGAATGTCCCCCCAAAATTGAATGGATAAAACAAATTGTAGTATACCCATATAGTAGAATACTATTCAACTATAAAAAGAATAAAATTTTGGCCAGTTATAATGGCTCACACCTGTAGTCTTAACAATTTAGAAGGCCAAGGTGAGAGGATCACTTGAGCCCAGAAGATTAAAGCTGCAGTGAGCTATGATGATGCCACTGTACTCTAGTCTGAGCAACAGAGTGAGACCCTGTCTTAAAAAAATGAAAATTTGATACATGTAACAATATGAATAAATTGTTGAAAGTAAAGAAAACACATGGTGCTGGGAACATAGTTATTCCAATAACTATACAAAAGTATGGATAAAATTAAATAGGCTGAATGAAAGAAGCAAGACCAATAAAAAATACAGCCTTCATGTTTAATTTCTAAAAATTAAAAAAAATATCCATAGTAAGCACAGATCAGGGATTGCCTGGGAACAGGACAAGGAGGGAGGACGATAGGAGCCTATGAGTATAAATTGCAAGTATTCTGGGAAAATCATCATTATGCTATTTAAGAATGTCTGATTGGGCTTGGCGCCTGTGGCTCAATCGGCTAAGGTGCCAGCCACGTACACCTAAGGTGGCGGGTTCGAATCCCCAGCCCAGGCCCGCCAAACAACAATGATGGCTGCAACCAAAAAATGGCCGGGCGTTGTGGCGGGCGCCTGT
>CAUYQV010105673.1:0-69130 GCA_963574575.1 Galagoides demidoff | reverse complement strand
CTATAACTGAGAAAATGACATGAAGGCTGTGTTGATCAGTTTGATGGAAGTATTTCAGATTGCATGTGAAAACCCCACACTGTACCCCAGAAGGGCATTAATGTACATAGTTACCATTCAATAAAATTTAAAAAAAAAATGGCTATTATCAAAAAGACAAAAAATAAATGTTGGGAAGGATGCAGAGAAAGAAGAACTCTTCTACACTCTTGGTACAAATGTAAATTTCTATACCATTATGGAAAACAATATAGGAATTTCTCAAAAAATTAAAAATGGAATTGCCATATGATCCAGCAATCTCATTACTGGATATGTATCCAAAGGATGAGATCAGTATACTGAAGAGAAATCTGTACTTCCCTGTTCACTGCAGCACTGTTCACAACAGCTGAGATATGGAATCAACCTAACCGCCCATCTACAGATGAATAGATGAAGAAAGTGTGATACACACACAAATAAGCTTCAGCCATAATGAAATCTTGTCATTTGCCAAAACATGGATGAAACTGGAAGATGGAGGATGACATTGTTTTAAGTGAAATAAGCCAGGTACAGAAAGACAAACACCAAATAATCTCACTCAAATGAGGAATCTAAATAGTGATCTCATAGAAGTGGAGAGGTGAGAATCTTGAGAAAGGAGGGGAGTGGGCAGGTTAGGAGAAGTTGGTCTATTGATACCATTTTAATATATGCTTTCTGATTGCTTCCTTTATTTCTCATACCTTTATACTCTTACTTCCCTGTGGGTTACTTAAATACTTTTTGGGATTCCATCTTGGTTTATTTACAGTTTTTGAGATTATCTCTTTGTATAGTATATCTCTTTGATGTATAATAGTCTACTTATATCAGGATTTTATACTTTGAGTGAAATAAGGAAATATCACTTAGGTGCCTTTACCTTCCTCACTTAAAAATACTGTATGGCAAGGTGCAGCGGCTCACGCCTGTAATCCTAGCATTCTGGGAGGCCAATGCATGTGGATAACTTCAGCTCATGAGTTCAAGACCAGCCTGAGCAAGCGCAAGTCCCCGTCTCTATAACCAGCTGGGCACTGTGGCAGGCGCTACTTGGGAAGCTGAGGCTAGAGAATTGCTTGAGCCCAAGAGTTTGAGGTTGCTGTGAGTTAAGCCACCATGACACTCTACCCACAGTGACAAAGTGAGACTCTGTCTTAACAATAATAAATAAATAAAATATCATTGTGTTGAGAATAAGACTGTACTGTAATTTGGAGTGGTGTTATTTAAAACTCATGAAGAAAATGAAAATCTTATAACAACCCGTATTTTTGCTTTTCCTTTTGTTTCTCTTCACTTTATGATAATTCTTTTATCTCTTTCTCTTCAAAGAACTTGGATTAACCAATCTTTAAGGGTAAATTTTCTTTTGCCTGAAAACATGTTTATTTTCATTTCATTCCCAAAGAGTTGTTTTACCAGATGTAAACCCAAGGTTTAAAGTTCTTTTATATCACCTCTAAAAATGGTACTTTTTTCTGTGCTCCATAGTGTCAGATGAGAAATCCACTGTCATACAAATAGATATATCTTTGCTAGTAGGGCACCACTTCTGCTGCACTTTCAACAATTTGCCTTTAGTTTTCATGAGTCTTGACACAGATTTCTTTGGATTTATCTTGTCTGGGACTCAAGTAAGTTGGATGAATCTGTAGATTTGTGTCTATTAACAAATTTAGAGAGTTTTTAGCTATTTTTTTCTTCAAATATTTTGAGCCTCATTCTATTTCTCCTTTCTTTCTGGGACTTAAAAAATGTGCATGTCACATCCTTTGTCATTATCCCATTGGCTCCAAAATCTCTGTTTAATTTTTTAGTCTATTTTTCTCTCTGCTGTTCAGATTGCAAGTACTCTGATTCTATTTTCTTTATCTCCACTCTACTCCTAAGCTCATCTAGTGCATCTAGTGAGTATTTTTGTTATATTTTTCAGTTCCATATATTACTACTTTTCAGTTCTATATATTACATTTGTATCTTTTTTATACATAACTTCTATTTTCTTGTTGAGTTTTTTTTTTCAGTTGTTTCTAGAGAATTTGTATTTGATTGTTAAGAGATTGGGAGGATTTTTTTTAAACAAGGAAAACCCTACCTCATTCTGACATAGTATTGCGTGGGGGTGGGGGGGAAGTCAGATGAATACAATTAACTTTTCTTCTCATTTTAATTTTAAGCCTCACAAGGGAAAAAGAACTCCAGTAGTCTTTTAAAATGTAATAATGTATAACTGTCCTGAGTTTGTTTAAAATTTAAATTCTTACTAGTTCTAGAATATATTAAATTTAAAATATATGGAAAACAGGGTTCACTGCTCTAGAATTCTAAGTTATAACTTTAATTCAAAGATAGATTGAGCTGTAGTAAATATATGGGATGCAAGGAAATCTTTCAGGGCTCTCTGGGGGCTCAGTGCTTTTTACACTTTTTTTTGCAAGCTATATAGTACTGGATCACAGACTTCATCACTGATGAAAAAGAAAATTATATGTTTATTGGATTTGTATGACCTTTTCCTCCAACAATCTCAGGGCACTAAACTTTTAGCACTTCTATTCCTTAAGTAATTTTAACATGCAGAGAGGATGAGAAGGTCAAACGATTATAAGAATTCTGGAGCCAATGTCAGCGGAATGCATTAGGTGTCAGCAGAGTTTCTATTTCAGATATTAACAAACAGGACGGAAAGCTACAGTACAGCAGGCGTGAAGCAGGAAGCATGCCAGGGATGTGCTAAATAACCCTCAGGAGTGGGGTAGTGAATCCAGCCTTCTCAGAGAGTGTGGGAGAAGCAGCACCAGATGCCTCACACAGGACCTGTACTTATTTTGTTTGTGTGAATTCAGCTATTTGTAAATGTAGAAAACTCCTTTCCATTTACTCCATTAATCACTGTTTGCTTCCTTTTGCTCAATGAATTTCCCAGGATTTTATCAAATGTTTCCTTTCTCTGATCTTCCATAATCACTATCCCTATAGTTTTTGGTACTAGAAATTGGTTTAATCCAGAAAACAGAGCCACTGCAAGTGTTACTGGAGCAAAGGGATTTACAATCATACAGGAATTCAGGCTTACACACACACAAGGAGCTGAAGAGGGGGTCTGGACAGTTGCAGACAGACGGTCAAAGAAATAGTCCCCCAATGCCTTCAGCCTGGAGAACTGGAGCAGAGACAGAAGCTGTTCTGGGCACAGTGTCCACCTGAAATTAATGGCTTAGCAAACCCAGAACCACAGGGAAAGGGCATTCTGAAAACATGATTCCCATCTGGGAAGTGAGAGTGAGAGTTGTTATTACTCAGGTGACGGGAGTCCAATATACAATTAAAAGGGAACTCTATTGACAATGGATCTGTTTATTTTAACTGATTACTGGGGTACAGGTTGAAATCATGAATTTCATTCAATACATTGCTCTATTTAGAACAAAATATCAGCTGATATATCTTTGATTTTTCCCGAAATGATTTCTATCAGATTTCAGATAAATGTTTGCAACAAATAAATCATAACCCTAGTGTTAATGGTCAGGGAAGCCTCCCTGTCTTAGTACTTTGGTGATGGAGGCCAGACAATGGCATTGTTCTGAGTGATCTATTGTCTTTTTTTATTATTATTATTCCTCAGTATTTCTTTTATTCTTTTTTTTCCCCCTGGGTGAATTACCTTTTATTTTTTTTCCTTTTATTAAGTCATATATACATAGATCATGAATACATTTATGCCTTTGTGCAATTCAGTGTGTTGATTTTTGGTACAAAATTAGTTGGATGAAAGCACTCCAATAACATAGCTTTCACCTCATTTACTTAATCACTGTGTTAAGACATTTGTGTTCTATTCTTGGTAGATTTGACTTGTACCCTTGCAATATGCTCCATAGGTGTATTGTGTCTTCATAAAGAAATCAATTGAAACTGCCTCTTCTTCTGGTTCTAAAATGTAATTTGGGTCTGAAGCCTGAAAATTCCATGCACTCCTATTTGCATTAGAATTGAAAACTGGCTTGTAATATAAGTTTATAAAATGAATAAGCATTTGAACTATTTATCTGCAGATAATCTAACTAGAAAAGGCACAAGATAATTGTCAAAGTGAAATTAGAAAACGAAGCTCTGAATAAAGATTCTGCAAGTTGTTTAGGACTTGATTTCCAGATTTTTGGAGTTCTCAGAAAAGAAGATTCTTATATAGAAAGGCCAGAGGCAGGGTGGGGATGGGGGAGGGAGAGAGAAAGAGAAAGAGAGAGAATGGGGTGAGAAGGGGTGAGAAGTGGACGTAAAGAAAGCTATTGAGCTATTGCCATGGTCAGAGAGAAAGCAGCACAGATGCTAATAGAGCGATCTTAGCTGGCAGTGAGCTAAGAGAACAACCTTGTGCTCTGATCAGCTTCTGTAAAAAGCTGAAGAGAAATGTGATCCATTGGTTCTAGAAATAAAGACTAATGAGAACCTTGCTCAATTGCATAATCCCCCAAAACAGTCTTGAGTATGACTGTGTAGCTAATACTTGTTTAATTCAATAGCCTAGCTTTTAGCCATTTTTTTAATAGAGAAACTATTTCTTGAACAACAACCAGCATTTTAGTGGTTTATTCCATGTTCGGGAACATCCTTCTCTCCTAAATGGTAGAACTCTACTATCACCAGGTGGCAACTCACAACTTTGCAGGTAAGAGACAGAGTGGAAGGAAACTTTTCCTTCAAGCACCAAACAGCCTGCAATTGTGACCATCTTTGACGTTACAAGCCAGAAATACCAAGACAAAATATATTTCAGAGTCTGGGCTGCTTTGACAAGTCCTAAGAAATTAATTACTGACAGTTTATTCCCAAGTTGCTCTAAAAATTTTCAAATGTTGATTCATTTAAAGCTAAAGTATTTTTAAAGTTTTTAATTTTACCTTTAAAATTTTTGGCAATATTGAGAATCCTGACTATGGCTCTGTCCATATGATCTTTATCATATTGGGTTGTAGAATCATGACCTGTTATGTCCAAGAGGAACCAACAACCATTTGTTTTCAATGAGACCCCCCTCCCCGCCCAATTCAGTGCATTTTCTGCTACACTTTGCTGTGATAGTCTCAGTTTCCTGTCTCCTGCCTCCCATGACATAAAAGAGACTATCGTCTCTCAGAGATTTTGTAAAGATTAAGGAGGCAATCACGAAAACAGCTAGTACAGTGCCTGCCACATAATAGATGCCATTTAAATGTTAGTTGCTTCCCTTCTTTTATGCAATTTATTTTAGGTGATAGTAATAGGGATGGCTGCCAACTGTTGAGCAGTATACCAGGCATTGTATTAAGACAGTGTATTAAGATTTCATTTCTAAAATACCCCTATAAGAAAAACAAGGCTCACATGCTAACTTGCCCAAGATCTCACAGCAAATATGTGACTGAGATGGAAATTCAACCTCAGGACTTTCAAACCTCTGCCAGTATGCTATCCTGACCTGTGACCCTTCAAGCCAAATATGAAACCCCATCATATCTGTTGCAGCCTTTGAATCACTGAGGAGTCTGGACTTCAAGGGAAGAATGATTCGTGTGCTGTTACCACATTTAGTTTTTGAAAATACAGTGCATTACTAAGCTCTCGAGCTTGAGACTGACACAGCTGAAAGTAGGGTGCCTTTCTCCTAAGGCACAAGGATATTCAGGCTGTCT
This sequence comes from Galagoides demidoff, assembly GCA_963574575.1. Classification (NCBI taxonomy): domain Eukaryota; kingdom Metazoa; phylum Chordata; class Mammalia; order Primates; family Galagidae; genus Galagoides; species Galagoides demidoff. The sequence goes on along the minus strand of CAUYQV010105673.1, from coordinate 63,425 downwards.
AGCTTGACAATAAACTAATAAAAAGGAAATTTAAAAAGACTTATTGCAAGGCTCAACATACAAACTTGTATCTGCCTTGCCCTTGTCTACTTTGATTCTCCTTTAATCTAAGTGATGCCCACTGGAAGAATTCTCTTGATTTTTGTCCACTTCTCCAAGTACCATTAAATTCTGATCCCATCTTGCAGGGTCCTGCAACTTCTACACAGACACTTCTAAATTGATTTCCTTTTTTTTTTTTTTTTTGGCAGCTAAGTTTCCAAAATCATTGAGTGAAACATATGAATATACCCCTGGATATATGGATGAGCTGGAAGCCTTTGGAATCTATCGTGACCCCAATTTCATCAGCCCAAGAACACCTTTGTGACAAATCTAGAGAAACCAGTGTTTAGATACTAACTCATCTAAAACAATGTATAACCCTAATATTGATTCTAGGACCTGAAGAGAGGCTTCAGGTAATTTCTGGAGGCCTTCTACATATGTATTTCTTTAAAGTGCCTAAATCAAAACCAACTTAAATATAATTCTACCTGATTTTTTTCTTATAGTGGAAACATTAATTTTAACATTATTTCATAGATTTTTTTCCTATTTAATAGTAGAATCATATAAAGTTTTGCCTCATGTAATAGTGTTTTGGCATTTGCTTATTATCTCTGAGACTTCTAGAACTTTTACACATAACTTTAGAAATTGGAATATCTGGTATCTTTTTAATATCTTAAGAGGGATTCCATAAAGAGCTTGGTCCTGTAACAACAGTTAGAGGAATCAATTAAATCTTGCATTAAGGAGCTCTCATCAATTGAACACATTCCTCCATTACAGAGTTGACCCCTGTGGATCTGTTGAAACCTCTTTGGTCAAAGAACATTAAGAACAGTTTTCATTAACAAATACTTTACTTTTCCTCTTAGAAAGATCCCTTTACTCTTATTACAAGTGTGTGAAATGTTTCCTAAAATGAGCGAAGTTCAAGAAGTGGTTATTTATAAATGAATTTTCTGTATCTGGATTTTCTGTATATACCAGTTAATAGTAACTTAATATTTAATCAGGGTTCCCCAAAGAAACAGAACCAATAGTATGTATGTATATGTGTGTGAAAAAATATATATATATACACATATGCTGTATGTATATAGTTAACCACCTTTCTATTTGATCATCTCCTTAAATTGACCTAATTTACATGGACTGCACATGCAACACATGTATATATCAATACAGTGGGCCTAGTTCCTTATGGTGACCAGTTCCTTTGTATATTGACCAGTTAGGTTATAATCTCTTGGGTAACCAAGTTACCAAGGTTATACGATACATAGGATTGTCTCATGGGATTATGGAAGCTGAGAAGTCCCAAAATCTGTAATCATAATCTATAGATCCCGGAGAGCTGATAGTTTCAGTCCAAAAGCAGAAAGTCCCATCTTAAGGCAGTAGGGTGCAGAAGACTGTTCTTACTCATCCTTTTTGTTCTGTTTAGATCCTCAACCAAACGAATAAGGGTGGCAATATCCATGTCACCAAGGGTGATCTGCTTTACTTGGTCTACTTATTCAAATACTCGTCTCGTCTAGAAACCCTCCCCACAGACATACCCAGAAGAATGTTCGACTAAATGTCTGGGTACCTGATGGCCCACTCAGGTTGACACATGAAATTAACCATTACAATGTCACATTGCCAATACCATTTTATTCAGCTTAAACTTTCATTTTCAGCTGCTGTTAAGACTCTTAAGAACTTGCCTATTGTTTGTAAATTTTAAATCTTGCTTTTTGTTGATTATGATTCAAAAGCTCTAACATATGCCCCTCATGTATGCTTTAGGCATGATTTGAAGTATAAAACCTTGGCTGGTATTATACATATTATGTGTATATATATGTGTATATGTCTATATTTCTAGGTTTGGCTACCATTACATTTATAAAGAAGGAGAAAAGTAGCCCTTGACATCTGGGAGATGGTTAGTTACTGCCCACTAGGCCTTGTTAGGAGATGGCCCTGATGTTTTCCCTCTAAACATAAACAATTTCATTAGAACATCAAAATCAGCTAAGACCACTCTCTGATCATGATGAGTCAATCAAAAATAAGACCATTCTTGAATCATGTTTGACCATAGACAGTAACATGAAAATTTTTGGACATTGTACTAACTTTTTAAATTCCTAACACATCTGTACAAGGAAAATGAAGTTCACAAACTAACTTGCCCGAGATCCTACAGCCAAAAAATGACTGAGACCATAAAAATGACTAAAACATTCTCCTATTCTGTCTAATATGAATGACTGTTATAAACTTCAAAAATTAAATGATAAAAAGAATTATCAGTAATTTTTCATATATTGCAGGAATATTGAGTATAGATATAGTAAATATTTCCTAAAAGAAAAGAATTATCTTTTTTATGGGTACTACAAAATATCTTTATACTATAATCTTTCTTTTTATATCTGTGAAACAGTAAAAAAAAGGCTATGATTTCAAAATAAAAGAGGAATTTTGGCATGATTCAGAGTGTTTAAATATTAGTTTACCATATAGAAAATATTATTAGAATACTATGTTAGGGCAGCACCTGTGGCTCAGAGGAGTAAGGCACCGGTCCCATATGCTGGAGGTGGTGTGTTCAAACCCAACCCCGGCCAAAAACTGAGAAAAAAAAAAGAATAATATGTTGATTTGTTCAAGATCAGTGTTATTTCTCATAACTCAAACTTCCCTACATTGGGTTTATGAGTTAAATGAATTACGACTGTTTCCATAGCTATTTTAAAAATAAAAATTATTTATTTATACAAAGTTGTCTTTAACCAATCACATGATAATAAATATACTTTTAAAATATTTAATTGTATGAGCATTTATAATGCTCTAAATAAAAAATGTAATGCTAGCTAATTTGTAATTTCCAGATTCTTCACTAAATTTAGGAGCAGAGAAAAATGATTAGGCTCATTACAAGATGATCTCTAAATGCCTAGTTTATAAATAAATGAAACATAATTTCAGCTTTATTTCTTAAGTTAACAATAGATTAGCAAAATATACAATTTGGATATATATATATATATTTGTATATGTAAAATTTCCTTCCTCAAAATGGTAAAAATGATGTAAAATTAGCGATCATAGAGCAGTAAATAAGGACAAATATGTTTACATAAAATTCTCCAAACTTTAAATAAATTCTTGTGAGAGACTATCAGACTTAGAATAAAAAAAAAACCTGACAAATCATAGATTATCTTCATTAACACAAGTTAAATATGCTAACCTAAGTATCTTTCAGGTATTGAATACTTTCAAGTTAAAAGCACTTAAGCACAGAGACTGATGCAATGACAAAAAGATGTAGCAAAAGATTTTTCAGAATTCTACATTTACAAATACTTTTCCCTTTTGTTTATAAAGGGTCTGAACATACTCTAGGGATACTGACTAATGGGAATCTTAGAAACATGCTGCTTCGTTCAGCCTTTCATTAGTTCCATGGCCAAGTCATGTGTACGTTCTCTGAGAAAAACATGTAAAATTTCAAATAATTAGATGGTCTCCACTACACTCAAGGATGCTCATGCTTTACAAACTCTTCTACTGATAAAAATGCCTGCAGTTTTTCAGCTAGTCACCTAACGTCTTATGAAATGCTGTTGTTTCCCTTTGCACATTACTATCCGTTTCTGTGATGCTCCATATTCAACCACCATCCATCCGTTGCCCGAAGAAGAGAACAAATCCTACTGTTGCTTACTTCTGTTGGGGAACTATTCATGCTCTGCATTGCCTTTCTAGTGACTTCCCTAAATTCTGATTTAAGAATGTTTGTTAATTACTTAAACTTTAAAAAGAAACAACTGAAAATTTCCAAACAGGCTATACTACTAATGATTTAAAGTTATCCTTAAAATAGACGCTCTCACTGTACTAGATGATACAGTTGTTTCCCATGAGGCACTTGCTAACAGTTATGATACATCACGCACTTTTAATAAAACTGAGGAATTAAGGGAATGGATCGTGGCTGGGGGAGTTAGGATTCTCACTGTTAGAGTGTGGGGGGTGGTTATAGCAGTCATATTTCAACCAGTGTGCTGTGAAAATTCTTAAAGATCATTATTGAAATTATTTTTGAAAAAAGGTCAAAGCACAGTAAATGTAGTCTTTTAAAAATTTTTTTTGGACCAACATAATTTAACTGTGCTATGGAAGTTTCAACTACAGGTTCAAGTGTGCCATGAGATTTTTTTTAAAAAGTTGAAAAACACTAATTTATAGATTAGCAAGGGGAGGAGAAGAGGGTAGTCTCTTCAGTGATTAATTAGATTTGGAGACATCAACATGAACTCAGAGGCCCAGAGGCAATGGTGCTTGGTAGCAATGAAAACACCTAGCAGCTAGGTCTTGGTTTCCAGTAAAAGGAACCAGAGATTTTTGGAGAAATTCTGCTTCTAGAACTGGGCCAGAAAATATGTAAGATGAACCTGGAGAATCTTGTAGTGTCACAAAGTTAGGAGGTGCTCAATAAAAAACAAACAAAAAAGCATGCATGGGTGGGGGTATGCCAAAGAGACATGGGAGTAACTGAGAGTTCCCTGTGGCCAAAATTGCAACAATTTGATCAACAAAATAGTTTCAGATTATAGCCCAAAGTATAAAATAAATATCCATACTGACACAAATAATTGACTGTATACATGTATAGTAGAACCTCTGTAAGTTGACCACCCAAGGTACAAACTGGTCAAGTACAGACATGGTCAACATAAGGAACTAGGCCTACGTGCTGATATGTACATGTGGGCATGTCTGGTCTCTGAAAATTAGGTCAACTTAAGGAGGTGGCCGATGTAGTGAGGTGGCCAACTGTGGAGGTTCTGCTGTATTTATAAATAAAGAAGAATAGACCAGTGTCCCATGCCAAAGAATTCCAAGTAATTTATACTCTGTTCTCAAGGTCGGGGGAGCATAATCCCTGCTCCTGTGTTTGGGCTGTATGTGAGCCTTCTTCCTAAAGGACATGGTATGCAGAGTGGAGCAGAGTGGGGGAACCTGACAAACACTCCCTCAGTCAGGTGATCAAGGTCAGTACCAATAGTGATGAGTCAAGTTGACAGCACTGTATATGTCCTGGTGTGATTTGATGAACAGGGAGATTTACCTCTGTAGGTTTCCTCCCCCAAACCCATTACCCCAGTTTAATTAGGAGGAAAATGTTAGATAAATTCCAATGGAGAAGTATGCTACGAAATACTTGACCACAGTACTCATCAAAACTGTCATAGTCAGTCGGAGATACTGTCAAACCTGAAATATTTGTGACAGTCAGGAGTTGTGACAAAAAAATGTAATGTGGTATTTGGATGTGATTCTGAAACAGAAAAAGACTGTTAGGTTAAAAAAAATACTAAGGAAATCTGAGCAATCCATAAACTTTAGTTAATACTAGAAAATCAGTATTGGTACATTATTTGTAAGGAATGCTCCGTACATCCAATCCAGAGGGCATGGTCCGACTTTCTGAAACCTTAAATGCTACACACAAGTCCTTTCTCCTGCCCTCTTCCTGAGATGCTCCAGGGTTCCCTGTAGATTGTGGGGTCCCTCACTGTAACATGTAGCAACCCAACTCTAGGTATGTTTCTGGTAGTTTCTGGCTGGAGGGCATTGACAAAAACCACAACTCAGTCAAACAGTGGTGATCATGAACATGCTGATAGTGGTAAGTTTTAGATTCTTGTTTCCTGAAATTGATTCATATTTTTTACTTAGTATTAAAATTATTTTATTTTAAACTTTTTCATTCCGAAAAATCATAGTCTCTTCTCTATGGTATAAGATCCTCCAAATGACTAAGTATTTCTCTAATTGGCCTCAAGATGGCAGGCTTGAATAAAAGATGTATTTCCGTTTTAAAGTTCTGGGCTTCTCAAAAGTTCTCTATAATCTTAGCATTACAAATGGTCTTTTTCTTACTTTGTAATTAAAATATATATATTTGTGTTACTTCTATCTTCATTGTCTCCTAAGGAGCATGTTATTTTATTCAATTTTTTTCTTAGGCTATCAAAAATAGTTGTCAGGATCTGGAGGCCTCTTAAAATAGAGATAAATGAGAGAGACTCAGGCAAATGTATCAGATGGAACCAGGGACACACGACCCTACATCCCTACATACACCGACCCATGAGCATGCTAAACTATTATGGGAATACTTTAATTTACAAAAGTTGTTCAATATTAGTTGTAAGTTACTATCATGCATCTACAATCATTTTGTACTTGAATTTGTTTTAGATGAATTTATCATCTATGCCAGAATGTCTCTTAAAAAGTATACCAACATAGGTACTCCAATCAGTTGTTCTTGAACATCATCCTGTCTAAAATTCTCCCAGAATATGTTAATCGAGGTATTGATTCAATTTAACCTTTCAAAAGAATATCAGATATTCTTTACTTCTAATATTATAAGGAAAAGCAACATGGCCTCGTAGTTAAGCACATAAGGTTTCAAAGTCAGACAAACTCAAGTTCAGATCTGATTCTGCCTCTTATTAGCTGTGTCTTATGGGCATACTACTTAACCTCTCTGAGCCTTATCTGAAAAGTAGGTATAATATTTCTCACAGGGTTTATGTGAAGGTCAAACCACATCATAATGAAAGGCTCTTAACATGGCTCAACAAATGACAGTCATTATTATCACTGGGGGGAAAGAGGAAAGGGTGAGGTGAGGAGTGCCACAAAACAATCTATGAATGGTCAATTACAACTCCAAAATGATGGATAAAATTATTTTGATTTTTTTCTAAGTATGTGAGTTTTCATGAAAGATTAGAAAACCTGAGGGCAGCAATGATTCTACTAAAGATTTTCTATGAAATTAAAAGCAAATTATCTAATGACTTTATGACTTTATTACTTTCCTCATCCATTTTCACACCATGTCCTCGAGCGTAAGTATGAATCAGAGGCCAGAAGGAATTTCCCAAATGTTCTGTTCTGCCTAAGACTCATCAGACTTTCAGACAATTCTGGAATTGGGATAGGAATTGGGTTATAGAAAACCCAATAATAAGTCCGAAATCCTCACCAGCCTAACAGGATAGGGGCCCAGAAAATATTAAATTTAATTTAGGACAAATAGAATGTTTACACATCTAATGATTGTAAACTCACACCTACACATCCACATAGATACAGATTTCTTTTATTTTTATGCCACAGCCTTGTGGCCATATCAGAAGTAATAAAGGACATGGGCGCGTTGAGTGTGTTAGTGACTCAGCATAGCTGATGGGACATGTGCGAAAAAGTGAGAGAGATGCTTCAAACCGGACCTTCAGGCTGCAACGGGTAATGAAAATTAACATAGGATCCACAGGAATCTAAGGAAATACCTAAATATTTAGAGCCATCTGTTATTTTTATTTGAAATCAGTGCTATTGGTGGCTACTACACGCTGTGTCCCCACCAGCCTTCTCACTCGTGACCAGTTGAAGGGTCAGTGGTTGTTTCTCTCAAACCAGGGGAGAATGTGCTAAGAAATATCCAAGAGCAATTGTAGCCAGGGGACGAGGACATCCAGAGGTATGTTTTAAAAATTGGTCTGAGCAGTTTTCACAGAGAACGCACCCTCTCTTTTATAAAGACTGTTTTGGAATACTCTAACAGACCTTAATTCAAAGCAACTCCTTGAGTTACCCAATCCTCATTCCAAAATTTCTTTTGTTCTGTTATTCTTGTTGCCTTAATTTTTGGTGTGTTTGGTGATTCTGAATTATTCTGAATAGTAATGTTTCAACCCAAGCAGACAGTGGAAATTCATTGAAGGACACAAGCCATCTTCATTGAAAGTAAAAGACCCCTGTCAACAGCAGTAGTGGACACCAGGGGGCAGTAACACACAGCTTATGCAATCTTTGTTTTTTCCTATAAACTTACTAATTAAATTATGTTAATTAAATGATGGTTTTCCAAATCTCCACTTAGAAAAGGAATTCCCCCAATAGTTTGTTGTTAAAGAGGTACTACACAGAGATTTGCTTAGAAGATTTGATTTAGTTTGTTAATTCAGTAATCTTGATAATGGATAGGGACTTGCTAATTAAATTGTTTGCCTTTGTACTTCTTAGACTCAAAATTTGGGCAGACTGTTTTTTAAATTGGCTTTTCCTATTCATCTCATTTCATGGCAGAATGACCAAAAGCTGTGTTTACTAGTTTCTCTCTGTGTGTCAGTCAGGCCATCCCAGTATGAGGGAGTAGGGCGGACTGTTTCCCTGGCCATCACAGAGGGCTGGAGGGAGAGGGCAAAGGGATGAGGCTTCTGCTGGACATCTGGGTTAGGGCCTTGATCACCTTGAGGCAGGTGTGGCAAAGGCATCATGGAGAGGGGAGGTGAAGAGGCCTGCAGGTGCGTGTGGTTTGGGAGTAGATGGACAGCAAGTAAGCCAGGGGTGTGCCTTTCCCAGGCCTGGATAAGATGCAAGGCCAAATGCCAGGCTGTGCAGAGCTGGCTCTGGCAAAATGCACAACAGCATCCAGTTCAAGCCCTCCTGCCAGTGTCAAGGCTTGGGTGTTTCAGTTTTTCTCAAGTACCACCTGGTCCTTCATCACTCAGCCAACCACTTCTGTTCAGCTTTTCTGACTCTAGAGACCCATGGCAGGGAAGATCACTAAAGAACAGCTAGAACTAGGGAAACACTGAAGTCTCAAACTTTCAACTGGCCTTGCTTTTACAGAACACAGAAAAGAAATACATCTCAAAGTATCTGGGACTGTTTGAAAATAAGTATAAACTGCAATTTTAAAAATAGCTAAATAATAATTGTTAACTGTATATATTGCTCAGTGGGGTCAGACTGTGTTCAAAACTCATTTAACCTTTATAAGGACCCTCTGGGGAATGTACTGTTTTATAGATGGTAACTTGGGGTGCACAGATGTCCAATAACTCAGCGGAGAAGGCAATAGCTATTAAATTTAAATGCCAGAGCTGGGATTTGAACCCAGGTAGATAGGTATCAGAGGTGATACTCTGAACCATTATGCCACAATGTTTATTAAGTGAAGATGCAAGTTTCCATCTATTAATGAAAGCAAATTCTTACTTTGAATTTTAATAATTAGATTTAAGTCATTTGAATACATATATAATAAACTACCTAAATGAAAAATGCTATTTTACATTGAATTATTAACTCTTATTTGAAGTTTATAATGGAATTTTCACCTTCAATTATTTTTATTCCACTTCCTGATGCAAACATTTAACAAAAATAACCTTATGTACCTCTGTGAGAAATCAAACATTTCTAGAAAGGAATATTTAGCATGGAATTTAATGCAGAGAAGATATTCAAGAACTATTAGCTGCTTGGACCATTTCAGTAAATATTCATTATGAATAAAAAGTATATCTACCAGAAATATTTATTGTAATATATGTTTTAATGGGAAAATACATTTTAATAATTTTCTAAAAACTGGAAAAATTTATAAACTAAAATATATCTTGATAATAAATTAACCAATTAATTAATTTTTAGAGGCAAGTTCTTGCTCTGTCTCCAGGATTGGCATTGATGGCATGATCGTAGCTCACCGTACCCTGAAACTCATGGGCTCAAGTGAAATGATCTTCTTGCCTCAGCCTCAGTGAGTAGTTAGAACTACAGGTGTGCACCACCACCTATAGGCACACCCCCCCCCACACACACACACACAACATAGGTCTGGCCATTTTTTTATTTTTTATTTTTTTGTAGAGAAAGGGTATTGTGAAGTTGCCCAGGCTGTTCTTCAATTTCTGGTCTCAAGTGATCCTACTGCCTGGATATTTTAGTCATTGACATGTTTTTAAGAATCACTGATAGTTTTTAAGAGTCATTGATAGTTTCTTAAATGGTTACCATACCTAAGAGAAAAAGGAGAAGTAATGGAATCATTGAGATCTAGGATCCTTATGTGTACTATGTGTCAGGCAATAGGCTAGGAATCTTTCTAATTACCTCATTTTAGCCTTCTGAAAACTCTAGAAGCTATTTTATTATTCCCATTTATAGATGAGGAAACTGAAGGTTAGGGAGGTATTGTATGTTCCAACTAGTCAGGGTTTGAATATATCTGGTTCCAAAATCTATACCCTTTCTATCATACATTAGACCAATCAAGAATGCATTCTATAGCAGCAGATTAGTTGATGGTGGTTTCAAACCACAGTGTTTCTTTTCTCACAAACAAGGCAGTGGGGAGGCGCCCGGCTGCTGGTGTTGTTCCCATAGTTCAGGGATGTCAGGACAACGGTGCCGTAATTTCTCTGGTCTTTCCTCGTAATAGTGAGATTCAAGGGAGGAAATTGGGAAGGGGAAGTAGGCAGTGCTTACACCCCAAATCTGAAAGCTTTCCTAGATTTCCCATAGCAGACTTCCATTTATATCCCATCAGGCAGAGGGGAGGCTTGGGGAGGAGGATGGTAAAGAGTCAGACAAGCCAGTGAACAGTGTGGCACAATCACGTGATGTTACTTGATGTGGATCCTAGGAAGCCGTGTCTATAGAAGCATAGTTAATGACCAAGCAGCTACTCCGAACTCATACCCAGGGGCATATTTGGGGTCAGAAGAACTGAGCTGTCAAGGGCATCTGGGCTACCTGGTTACCCTTGCACCTGTCAACACCGTCTTGTCTGGGTGCCACAGAGAAGACACTTTCATGTGCTTGCTACAAGTCGGTGTCTGAAGCTCAATGCTGCAAAACGTTGGGTTTTTCTATTTTCTGATTTGGGGGGTTTAAGTAAAAAGAGCATCAGAAAAAGAGGCAGGAGACCTGAATTCTAGTCCAGCTTTATTGCCTACTGAGTGACCTAATTAACTCCCTTAAGTCCCAAGAGCTTTTTTTCCCCCTATGTATAGGGTGATGATAATTTCTTCCTATTTGTCAAGATTACACAATATACCAGTAAGAAATCCAAAATAACTAAGGTCTTACGTATTTCTAGGTGCAAGGGGCCCCTGTGGATGAAAGGATGGCAGCAATGGTCTTGGATCATGGGCTGTAAGGACCCAGAGGCTTGAGCTGTGTCATCCTTGTCTCTGTCTCCCCAGAGTTAGCACAATCCTTACACTTTGTATCTTACCAAATGTTCATTCAGTATGTGTGTTATGATAGGATGAATAAAATTATAAATGAAAGATGATCCTATACAACTGAATTCTGACCCCTTTTTTATCTACCTTTGATACCAGAATTTCGTCTTCTCTCTTGGCTGGTTCACCAAATCTGATACTGGAATTTCAGATTCTTGGTCTTGGTGATTTGAAGAATAAATCTGCAGACCACAGATCAGTGGCAAGACAGAATTTATTTACAGAAAAAGAATATAAAAATACTAAAGTTTCTGGTAGGGAGAGAAAACCCAAGTCGAGAGAGAAAAGCTCTCTCCATTTTTCTCTGTTTAGTGGTATGTATAGTGTATGGGTTCCTTCTATATGAGGCCAGAAGATGAATGGACTCCATCTCTTGCACTGGGGCAAGGTGATTGGATGTAGTAATGAATGGACACAGTCCATTCACGGAACTGAGACCTATGAAATTGACCTAGGTATAGAAAATGGGGGTTCTGTATTCAGTCATAAGTGCAAAGGGAAGGAGACACCAAGGCTCGGTGTCTCCCCAGCAGCTGTCCGATCCCTTTGGCTACTGGAGCCTCCGGTGAGGGAGGGAGCCTCCCCCCGCCCACCCTTGCCTACGCTCCAGCCCTCTGGTTCCTCTGCCAGCTGCTGCTGCACCAACACCGCCAAAGCAGAGGTGGTGGGTCCTCCAGTCCCGCTCAACTGAGCTGGCTGGAGTGCCACCTGCCCTGTATCACCTTCTGGAGGTCACCCCCTGGACCATTTGCAGAACCTCAAAGTCAATCTCACCCCCATGGTATGGCAGCTGTCATATTCTTGTCAAACCTGTAGGACTTCCTTTTCCCATTACCAACATCTCTTTTCTCCAGGGCTGGGCATGCAATCCAAGTTTATATTTGCCCATTTCCTCTCCTTCTCAACATCCTACCATTTGGAAACTCTGTACCATATTATACATCTGTAATTCTCAGGTACAAGACAAACCCTGGCCACCCACCACACAGCATTGCAAATACTCCAAATTATGAGATGTGATATTTTTCCTTCCCTCCCTCCTTTCATCCCTCTCTTTCTCCTCTTCTTTTTGTTTCTTTTTTGACACAGAGTTTCAACTTGCCACCTTGGGTAATGTGCCGTGGTGGCATCATAGCTCACAACCACCTCACACTCCTGGACCCAAGTGATACTTTTGCCTCAGCCTCCCAAGTAGTTGGGACTATAGGCACGTGCCACCACACTTGGCCATTTTCTTTCTTTCTTTCTCCTTTCCCTTCCCTTCCCTTTTCCCTTTCTCTCTTTCTCTCTTTCCTTTCCTTTCTTGAGACAGACTCTCACTTTTATTGCTCTGGATACAGTGCCATGTTCTCAGAGTTCACAGCAAGCTCAAACTCTTGGGCTTAAGCAATTCTCTTGCCTCAGGCTCCCAAGTAGCTGGGACTACAGGTGCCTGCCACAATGCCTGGATGTTTTTGTTGTAGTTGTCATTGTTGTTTAGCAGGCTCGGGCTGGAATTGAACCCGCCAGCCCTAGTGTATGTCACCAGCACCCTAACCACTAAGCTATGGATGCCAAGCCATCTTTTTTTTTTTTTCCAGTAGAGATGGGGGTCTCACTCTTGCTCAGGCTGATGACAACTTCTGAGCTCAAGTGCTTCACCTGCCTGGGCCTCCCAGGGTGCCAAGATTACAGGCTTGAACCACCATCCCGGTCCATGAACATTTTTCGTAATGTAATGGTGGTGCTGCAAAACCTTATCGCAGTTACTGGGATGGTTTAGTCAGGCTCTTACTCTGAGGCAGAGAAGGGGCTCAGATGCCCACAGATAGTTCCAGCCTGTCCTAGGTGCCCTGCCTCTGTGGCTTTGGCATTGCCAGCAGCAGCCTCGAGTTGACTTTTTCTGAAGTACAGAGGTGTGAGTTAGACAATGGTAGTGTATGTTCTGATAAAGCACTGAAAAGTTATGCACTTGGTTTGGATTGGGGATTCCTGTTCACTCTTACTATTTTAAAAATACCATCTTTATTAAGATATAATTCATATACCACTCAATTCACCCATTAAAAATGAACGAGTCAAGTTGTTAGTATACTCACAAAATTGTGCAACCATCACCACAATACATTTCAGAACATTCAAATTACCTCTCCCCCTGACACAAAAACTTACCTTTCAGCAGCTATTCCCTTGTCTCCCTCTCCCACCTCCCTGACCCCCTTCCCTCTGCTCTGGGAAATAACTAATCTCCTTGTTGTCTCTTTAGAGTTATCTATTCTGGCCACTTAATATAAATATAAATATACTACGTGTTTTTTGAGTGTGTGACTGGCTGCTTTTACTTTCAAGGTTCATCTGTGTTGTAACGTGGATTGGGAATTTATTCCTTTTGGTGGCTGAATAACACGGCTGTAACATTTTATTCACATCTTCATCAGCTGATGTACATTTGGGTCATTTCTTTTGGGGGGCCATTAGGAATATTAATGGTGCCATGCACAATGGTGCGTAAGTTTCATGCGGCCATGTTTTCATTTCTCTCGGGTGGATGCCTCTGAGTAGAACTGTCGGATCATGTGGTGATTCTAGGTTTCACCTTTTGATGAACTGCCAGACTGTTTTCCAAAGCAAATGCGCCCTTGTATGGTTTTTTAAAACTTTAGGACTTCTTAGCATTATAATAGAGATGGGCATTTAACGCATCAGTGATAACTGGCTCAAGATGAAGCCATGTCAAAAGAAACACGATTTTATTCTATTTGTAAGCACTGTGCATTTGTAACTTGTGTCCAAGTCACTCACTATTGACGAATCTCCCAGGAGACAAGATTGCATGCACTGTGCCATCTAGCCTGTCTGTGGCAGAGGCAAGGTACTTGGTTTAATATGCCTGCATTCAAAGTCACCTTCACCACAAAGCGGTCTTGAACCAGAGTCTTTCTTTGCTACCTTTGTGCTCCTTGGTAGGAGATCCCAGGATATCTTGCCTCAGCCTGGTGACCTATAAGGTCCTTCTGTGTCTTCCCTTCCCTTCCCAATGCCAGGGCTCAGCACAATCTTGTGCTCCTGGATTTTTTCTACAGTGGGTGGCTATGGTAGAGAAATACGTCCCAGAGACGAACAACATCATGACCCCTCTGGAGAGTGAGATGAGACAGGGCTGGGGGGATACTGAGAGAGAGAGGGTGTGTGTTGCACTATGCCAGGTATAGGACATCACCTCCAGAGTGGTTAGGGAGTGAAGAAAAGAAGAAAAATCCACTCTCCGGGATGGTATGTTTTAGAAATCGGAATAAACTACTGTTTTCTATAAATGTTATACTCTAGGCTAACTTATGTTGGCTTGCCTTCATAATTAAAAAAAAAAAAACAGAAATAAAAGACAGAAAAAGATACAACCGTCAATTTGAGCTTAACCTTTATTTAGACACTGTATATCTCACCTCTGAGGATACTAAAATTCGATGAATTTCTTATTTTTAGCAAAGAGGAAATAAGGTGTTTTTCTAACACATCTAAATATCTCCTTAAAACAGGAGTTATAACCTATTTGCTTCTTCTTATACACAATTAGGATGCAATGGACACAGTTTTAGGAAATGAATAATTACAAGTTTTAAAACACATCGGCTGTTAGAAGCATCTAGGCAGCTTGAAGCCAGAGTAATTAAACACGTTGCCCGAAGTCTCCTGGCCAGTAATTGCTCTGGAACCACGTCTGGGGCCTTTGACTCTCAGACCAGGGCTCCTTCCACATGCCCAGTGCTCCATCTGCTCTCCCTCCTTGGCCCCGGCTATGTGTGGAGGCCAGTGAGGAAGGAGCCTGCCAGCCAGTGCGTGCCTGAGGCCCTGTCCTGCAGTGCTGTCTCTGCCTGCACATGGTGGGCTCAATGGCAGCTGTGATAGTATAGGGAGGTGGGGTAGGAATGTTGGGTTCTCATGTCCCACACACCCCAAGTTTGAAGGCCATTGCTGGCTCAGACAATGCCTTTGTGTGAATTAGAAAAATTCAGCACTCCTTGGGGTGGGTAAAGCCCTGCACCAGAGCTTGGGCGTGGCACACCTGTTCCATTACAGCCCCACTGGAACCTTTGCTTGGGAGCACTTGTATAATCCACACAGCTGTACAGGATGATCCTATTACTATTCAAAGCAACTTACTTTCC
Organism: Galagoides demidoff; assembly: GCA_963574575.1. Taxonomy (NCBI): domain Eukaryota; kingdom Metazoa; phylum Chordata; class Mammalia; order Primates; family Galagidae; genus Galagoides; species Galagoides demidoff. The sequence continues at coordinate 48,106 of CAUYQV010105673.1, read as the reverse complement.
TTATCTATAAAATGGGGACAACACCAATAATAAGACTTCTCTAGGACTGTGACTTAGTGAACCCTGTTGGTGAAAGCGTGCATAAATCAGAAGGGATCACCACCGACAATTGTTACAATTTCTTGTGCTCACACAGACACATACACACGTACTTGGCTTTTGTATTTTTAAATACCTAGAATGGTAACCAGTGAAATATTCCTGGTTCTTAGCATCAGAGGGATTCTTAGTAGATATTTCAGCAAAAGAAAAAGAATAAAATAAAATGCATCTCCTAACCCAGTGTTTCTCTGATCTTGCTGCATGTTAGAATCAATCTGGAGAAATTTTTAAATGCCAGAGATTTAGATTCAATTTATCAGGTAGATGTGAGTGGTGGGTGTTAGTTTTAAAGGTCCCACATAATACTAAAGCTTATTTTGCATTTTTGCCTATTATGAATATAGTTGCTATGAGCATCTTTATACATGCTCTTTATACATATATTATATATATGAATTTCTGTTAGTTATATAGTGAGGAATAGAATTGCTGGCTCAGAAAGAATATACAGTGATACCTTGGAATCCAAACTTAATCTGCTCCAGAAACCCATTTGAGTTCCAAATCATTTGTGTTCCAAGATAATTTTTCCCCCTAAAATAATAGAAACAGGATTAATCTGTTACTCAGTCCCACGAACTCAAATTTTCAACATTATTTTGATAGTAAATAAACTGAATTTAAGGTAGAATATTCGCAAATAATATTAGAATAAAAATGTAAATTAATAAAATTAAAAATATAAAACCCTAAAAATATAAAGGCCTGTTTCATTACAATTAAACACTTGGTTCGAAACATACCCCTCACTGTTCACAAACTCCTTAAACTCACTTACAAACTTTTTGTTTAAGTCATACACACGTATCATGAATACATTTATGCCTATGTGGGTACAATGTGTTGATTTTTTTATACAGTCTGATATGGTTACATCAATCCAATCAACATAGCTTTCGCCTCATTTACTTGATTATTGTGTTAAGACATTTATGTTCTCCACTTGACAGATTTGACTTGTACCATTTACAAACTTTTCTGCTGCTCCTGAATTAGAACTGGCAGCCTCTCCCTGCACAACTCTATGGATCCCAGTCCTTTCCTTGAAGTCTCCGAACCGCCCCCTACTGGCTTGAGGCTCCTTTTGAGCACTAGTGTCAGGTGCCTTTCAGTGAATCATCCTGCAGGACCTTGGTTTTCTCCCAAATTATCGTCTCAGAAATCACATCACCAGCCAGCTGTTTTTCATTAATCCAAACTAAGCGGCGTTTTTCCATCTCTTCCATTTCCATACTCTTCCATCTCCTAGAGGTCAGCATCTTAACCCCTTTCACCGCATCAGCTGCTTTGACAGCTTCTTTATTATCCAAAATCATATAAACAGTGATTTAGGCATCTCGAACACAGCCGTGAGATCAGCCACGTGTGTACCACTTTCATGCTTAGCAATAAGATCTTTCTTCACTTCAATGGTAGCTCTCACAGCTTTCCTCTGACTCTGATTTTCCTCATTACACTTTTTAGGACCCATAGTGAATACACTTAGTAACTGTTATCATATTAAAAAAAACACATAACAGACACAAAAGCATAAAATTAGCAGCTAAAATCACATGAGATGCTTTTACTATAGCTTCTGACAACAAACTGAACCACAAAGTATATGGGTGGCCCAAGTGCCAGGCAGCACTAGGCAGAAGCAGAGTGTTTGGAGAAGAGGGGACAGATGAAAATAAGTAATTTTTAGAAAATAAATGATTTGGAACAATAGAGTAATAAGACAAGGGTCATCTATTTTAAAAGTCTGAATTTATCCTGTACTTTCTGTCCTTCTCTAGGGGAGAGCCAGAGATCTGGTGCTATCACAGCAGGCTCTTGGCCTGCCTGAAAGCTTGGACCCAGCAGCATCATATACCCAGTATGCTGATACAAAACCAGGACATCCCAACTAGTTATCCTTCACTTATGGAAACTGATAATATGGTATTATTATCATTATTCCTTGGCTGACGTATAGATGTGGTTAAGATGGATCTGACACCCATGAGGTACCCTTTCCCTTCCTGGGTTTCCTTGTGACACTTTCCACAGATCCTCATGGCCTCTGCTTGTGACTTCACAGAGTACCGGAGGGATGACCATTGGAAGCAAGATGAGCTAGGAAGTGTTACCTCGAAGTTCCTCCTGTAAGTATTCAGGGGAGGAAGAGAAAGAGGAAGACAGGGGTCAGGAAGTAAAGCTTAGATGGGAGGCAAGCATTACCTACATGGGACTGACAGATGATCCCAGAGCAAAGACAACAGAGCAGGTGAAGAGAGCACAGTGGGCGGTAGGGGTCAGGGGAGATTTGTGTTCACCTGCGTTGGGAGTTCTGCAGACTCTCTGTATATGTACCAAGCTGTGACTCAGATTCAGATTAGGGAGCATGATGGTCCCTTCCCCAGTGTCTGGTTTTGAGTTTGTAACTTTGTATTTCAGTTCCCTAATATCTCAGATTATTTTCCCTCATTCCTAGGGCTTAATCTAGTGGTTCTCAACCTTCCTAATGCTACAACCCTTTAATACAGTTCCTGTGGGTCGCGAACCACTGCAATCACATCTTACCTTTATTCCGCTTCCAAATGACTTCTTAGTTTTAAGAAAAATGTTCTTTACTCACAGGAGTTAAAATTTTGATGGGGAAAGAAAGTATACACACCAATAATGTCACAACTACTTACTTGCTAATTAAGAGAAATATAGACCAAGGGCTCAAGTTTGGGCCTGAGGTAGTTTGGAAAAGCAGGGGTCCTTACATGGCTGTACTCACTTACTGTGGCACAGAAACACCTGGAGGGTTTTTTTTTTTTTTGTCATTCCTATAAGACTTAGACTCAAAGTAAAACAAAACAAAACAAAATATGTTAATAAGAAGGCTCCAGTATTGGCATTGTCCTTGGTAAGCATTTTGTAATTTTTATAAAGAAGACTTTAGGTAAGCAGGACACTTCATCTGCCAAGTGTCAACAAAATACAGCTGAGGTTGCAATGTGACAACAAGGAGGTCAAAGAGGGTGTCAAAGGATCAAATCTGCTGGGACAGAGCTTGTTTAGCTACACCATGTTCTTTAAGTCTCAGTTCATCCGTCTGGCAGCTTGGAGAGGCACTCAGTCTCAGAACTAAAAATGTGTGGGCCTGGAGTGACTGGGGACCACCTTACTAATACCTCCCAGAAGTGCCAGTTCAGATCACTGAAGCCTGGAAACTTACACTACTTGCATCCATTCCCATCAGCAGGGAACTCTCAGCTAGATCTACAAAAAAAAAAAAAAAAGAAAGAAAGAAAGAAAGAAAAGCATCCCTTTAGCCATTCCTAAATGTCATTTTGCCTCAGAATCACCTGGCGCTTGTTAAAGTACACACGCTGAGACCCACGCACAGGCTTACACACTTTCTGGGCAGGGCCCGCATCGCTGCATTTTTACAAGCACACCAGGTATTCCGGGCGAAGATGGTCTGCCGAGCACATTTTCAGCAATACTCCTTTGACGTCTTCCATGTGCCCTAGCCCGCTAATCACTGCTAGAGGGGCTATGATTTAATCTATTTCCAAAGGAAGGGGTCTGGAAGGCGTTTTTCTCCTCCCACATTCAATCTGTCATCTCCTTCTGCCATTCTGTTCTAACTAACATTTTCTTTATGTTTGTATCCTCTCCTCAAGCTCTCCACCCAAAGTCATTATCCAGGCTGAAGGCGTTTCTCCTGGGGACTTCTGTGACCACCCCTGCTTCAGGGTGACAGCAGAAAAGAGGTGTACCTGACACATTCGGGCAACAACCTTCCCGTGGCCTTAGCCGCTGCAGAACTCAGTCTGCCAGAGGTGCCCATGTGATGACCACAGTTAAGGCTTACACTGGGTCTTCTCTTCTTTGCATCTTTAAAATTTGAATTTCTTGCCAATATTTTAAAAAGGGGAAACTTCCTATAAACGTCCCTATTTCTGCCTACTCTTACAGTATCAGCCCAAGGTCAACAGTCAGCTGGACTGAGGAGAGGCTGCCCCTGAGATGCCATTTAAGCCCCACCAAGCAGAGATTCACATAACGTGGAGAGAAGGAAGCTGGTCTTCCAAGGACCTTGGCCTAATTTCATACTTGTTTTGTGCTTTTCCTTAAAGAGGCTCCACAATTGTATACATTTGAGACTCCATGAATCCTGGGCCCACCCCTGGAACTCCACATTCTCCTCACACTGAGGCTGGTTTCCAGTTATCATCAGACTTGCTGGTAGATCGTCTTTAAGTAGAGAAAGATTTCTCTGAACTATGGGCCTATAAATACAAAGAGGGTGTCATATTTCCAGATAAAAGAGGGAGCCTATCTCTTTGGGGGTGTGATCTGGCCCACATCCATGGTGTTTGGTTTCATGATCCCAGGCTGCATCTGGTCCTCCTTCTACAATTCATGATTCCTTAAATTCCTTATAGTTGGAACATTTTCATATACAGTCATCAAGCTGGCTTTCTTCTCCATTTCTTCAAAGTTGCATTAAAATCCCTTCAAATTAATCCTCTTTTGCTGGAGTGAGACTAAGAATCCCCAGGCTAAAGGGAAAAAAAATAATGTGGTATCTGCCCATAGAAAGAGAATGATCTATACATCTTGCTCTTTGGGAATGGAATGTCCTGGGGGAAAAGACTTGGCTTTTTCTGCTTGGTTCTAAACATAAATGTTTGCACGCAACCATAACTGCTTTCTGAGAACTCAATAAATATTCATTGACACTGATGATAAGACATACATAGAATAGATGGGTTCTCTAATTACCTTCTAGGATATGTTTTTGTTTTATTTTGTTTTTCTGTATTGGTCACTACTTGGAACAGATCCTTTTATCTCACGATATTAAAGCTCTTTGGAAATACAAATATTTTGGTTGTAAAAACATGCTGTAATATTAGGAATCTGGCCGCTGCATTGCCCCCTTCCAAGCTCCTCTTCGCTTTACTTTGATATTTCTTGTGTTGTCTATAATGCTGTTTGAAAGACTCATTTTTCACTCTTGAGACTGTTAAGGGTTTGTTGATGTTTTCCATGAGTACAGTTATTACTCAGACACCATGTCTCTGCTTCTCCCCAGGAATGGAGGAGAAGCAGAGTACATTATAGATCATCTGGCAGGGAGTCTACCCAAATGATTTATCTGAAGCTTATTTTAACCTTCTCCATTTGTACAGAATGTTAGTCTTCTTCTCTTTTTAGAAAACATCTTATTAAAGGGCAACATTTGTTGTAAAAAGCAGAGTAAATATAAACAAAAGGGCATTTTACTGAATGTGGTATTTGCCTTATTTATTTTCTTATTTTTCCTGGCTGAGAGTGGATTGGGGGGTTATGACCTATTACACTGAGTCTGGCCCATTAGCCATTTTATTCTACAAACTAGGTTGAGAGCCAGTGCCCACCTGGTCAGTGTAGACATTCGTGGGTCATGACTATGGAACTAGTTAGTGGTTGATAATTTTAATGATATTATTAATTGTATGAGCCTAATTTTTTTTAATAGTTTCTCATCTTAGCTATATTTTGCCTATATAAATGTCAATCTAATATTTTTCCCTATTTAGTCTGGTGCCTTCAGTAGTTGCAGCCCAGTTTGTAATCATTTCTAGTCCTAAAATTATATTACAATGCTTATGCCCTTAGATACCTGAAAGAATTATACAAAAATACTGAAAAGGAAAATGGTAGGGCAATTACTCTTAAAAGATAGATGCAAAAATCCTCCCAAATTAGAAAACCTTATCTATCAATACATGAAAAGTACATATAAAATACCGTGTTTCTCCCCAAATAAGACATTGTCTTTTATTTATTTTTTTCTCAAGAAGACACACTAGGGCTCATTTTCAGGGGATGTCTTCTTTTTATTAAATATAATACAACAATCTACATTTATTCAAATACACTTAAGTCATCTTCTTCTGGAACCTGATAGAGAGAGCCAACCTTGTTGGTAGGGCTGGCATTAGTGATGTGTGAACTCATTTCCCCTAGCCATTCACACGTGCGCACTAGAATGCCTGCAACCACTGCAGTTACCACAGGCGAACCCACGCAAGTGCTAATGGCTCGGAGAAAGGAGCTGTGGCAGATAAAAGGTATTCCAGTCTTCTTTACCACTCTTTGCTGAAATGCAGCATATCTGCACAGCCACACCCATCACTAGGTCTTATTATCAGGGTAGGGCTTATACTTAACAAATGCATAGAAATTTTTCTAGGACTTATTTTTTGGGTAGGTCTTATTTTTGGGGAAACACGGTATGACTGTATTGTGGCTTTCCTGGGGTATGAGGTTATTCAGATATTTGAAGTCAATTGGCTGAATGTGGTGGCTCACACCTGTAATCCTAGCACTTTAGGAGACCAAGGCAGGAAGATTACTTGAACTCAGGAGTTTCAGAGCAGCCTAAGCAACATAATGAGACCTCTAGCTCTACAAAAAGTAAAGTTAACTGAGTGTGATGGTATACATCTGTTGTCCTAACTACTTTGGAGGCTGAGGCAGGAGGATCACTTGAGTCCAGGAGTTTGAGGTAACAGTGAGCTGCAATGATGTTACTGCATTCCAGCCTAGGCAACAGAGTTAAAAAAAAAATGGAAAGAAAAGAAAGTCAAAAGTCAATTAACCATAGAATTAAAAGAAAAATAAATGATTATTTCAATAGAAGCAGCAAAAATATTTGATGAAATTTAACCATACTTACAATTTACTCTTACCAAGCTAGTAATATACAGGAATTTCTATTTCTATTTCATTCTGTTCTTAAGTAGAATAAAATGTGCCTAAAAAACAGCGTACACAAACCACATGCTTAGTGAGGAAGCGCTCAAAATTTCCTCCTGAGATCATTTTGGAGTACACTATAAGTGACACAATTAAATCACTTCAGAGTGGCAAGTCCATTTTGAGATTTGAACTTGAAACCGGTTCTTTTAAGCCTTGAGTCCATGCTCCCAGGCTGCACACACTTCTGTCACAGCAGGAGAGAGCCAGGGGCTTTTCAAAGCGAAGACCAGGGCTATGGCGTTACAGGCATACTTATAGGCATTCTTAGACCTGAACCCCAGGCATGATTGTAACTGAAAGAGAACAAGGGAGAAGAGAAGTGACGTTTTTTTATAAACTTTGCCATTAGTCTGCTCTGCATGGGTGACTAATATGTTGATTATTGCTCCATGGAATATTTGATATGTGTTAATTTTGCCTTTATCTTACAACTTCTCAATTCATTCTTAACTGTTAGATTATTGACTATTTGAATTATAGTGTTGTCTAAGTACTAGTCTTTATCTCTGAAGATTTGTTCTATATAAAATTTTCTCTGGGGCTATACCACATATTACATAGTTATGCATCAATGGATGGACATTTGGGTGGTTTCTGCTTTTTGTCTACTGTGAAGCAGTGTTGCTATGAACGTTCAAATGTAAGTTAGTGTGGACAAGTATTTTCATTTCTTTTGGGTATATATGAGGAGTGGAATTCTGAGTCACGTGGTAACTCTATAACCATTTTAGGAATTGACAGGCTGTTTTCCAAAGTGGCTACACCATTTAATATCCCTACTGGTATTATATGAAAGTTTCAGTTACTCCACATCCTCACCAACACTTGTTATGATCTATTTTTGAAAAATTATAACCATCCTTTTGGGTGTGAATTCTCATCTTGTGATTTTGATTTGAATTTCATGGCTAAGTGCCTGAATTTCTATTTAATTAAGACATGTTTTAGGTATAAGTACTGAGTTTTTTAAAAGTTGATATAGAGTGTCAAACTGCTTTTTAATAATTGTGAGAATTTTACTCTGCCTGGAAAATGTAGGTAACTTGTTCCAAAATGTTTTCATCATAATAAATATTTAAATCTTTGCCAATTAGGGAAATTTGTATTATTTTAACCTAATTCCTGTGATTGTGGGTCTTTACAATAATAATTATATAACTTCAGTGAGCTGCCCATATTCTTTGTCCATTTTCCTATTGTTTTAGTTTTTGCTTTTTGTTGATTTGTATAAACTTCTCATATTTTTCATGAATTTTTTTTTTGTTGTTGTTGTTTTTGTTTTTTTGAGGCAGAATCTCATTCCATCACCTGGGGTAGAGTGCAGTGGTTTCATCATAGCTCACTGAAATCTCAAGCTCCTGAGCTCAAGTGATCCTCCTGCCTCAGCTTCTGAGCAGCTGGAACTATAGGCACATACCACCATGTCCAGTTAATTTTTCTAACTTTTTGTAGAGAGGAGGTCTCATTCTTGTGCAGACTGGTCTTGAACTCCTGTCATGAAGTATTAAATATTTTAAATGCATATTCCTTTTGCAAATTATTCTTAGAATAGCTTACATTGACCTTGAATAATTTTTGTTAGATAATGGAAAGTTTTTGGATAAATTAGCACTATAAAATATTTTAAGAAAAATTAGTATGTCAGAGTCTTTGTGATAACCAGAATAGTAATTTTCAAAGAATTAAGAGATTTAAAAAATTTGAAAATTGACATTTAGTTGTTTATACGTGTAAAATATTAGACAAATGGAAAATAAATGAGAGATAATACTTGGATTATATGACACATCTCTATTTTTCCCTCTGAATCTAATTGAAAATTCAATGATAGTTTCTGTTCAATGAAATGCAGGAAATTAGAAATGGTAATTATCCTTTTAATTTATTTGTTAGGCAATTTAATTATACTAATGGAAAAATCTTGAGTTTCTTTTTTTATATTGCCAGTATTTACAGGTATTTTAAAAATTGTCATGATAAAGTATGAGTAGTCTATTACTTTTTAGTTTGTGAATTTCTTAAATGCTCATTTGTAACATGCATCCTAAGGCAAGTTGTGCTTCCAGGAGGCTAAGCGTGAGCAGTGAGATGTGTGGACACTGAATCATCAGCCCCATCTTCCTCCCTGAGTGTGTAATACTTAAGAATCACTCATGAGTACGTTGTAAACAACTCCAGCGTTTCTTCAGGAAGAACTGTGAACTCAAAGGGCTTATCCACAATTACTGAATAGTTCTGAATTTATAGTCTTTTGAAGTTCCCTTCTGCTTGTTTTATATGGCCGAAGCCAGAGGGGACACAGAGTAATGTGGGATGGATGGTAGATATTATATTCTTTTCTTTAATCTATGTGTTTATATGGCTGCATATTGATCTAAGCAATAGGAGAAAACTACCTGTATTATGTTTAAATGTACCAGATACAGAATGGAGAAGAAAGTCCCCAGGAAATGTCCTAAATTGATGTGTTTAAACATCATTGGTTTGGGGACACACTCTGTATGAAGGGAGTAATTTATCTTGCCTCGTTACTTTCTCTCAGCACCGACATTAAATAAGGAAATGTGCCCAGTGTCTCTGTGTTGCTGTGTTTGGGAAGGTAACATAAGAAAAGGAAAGAGCAGTACTCTCAACAGGAGGCCTCGGTTGGGCCCCTACTAAGGGCTGAATTGTGTCTTTCAGAAAGATGTGTGCAAGTCCTGTTCCCCAGTGCCTGAGAAGGTGACCTTATTTGGAAATAGGGTCATTGCAGATGCACTTGGGTAAACTGGGATGAGGTCATCCTGGGATAGGGTGGGCCCTTAATCCAGTATGGCTGGTGTTTTTGTGAGAGTGAAATTTAGACACAGACACACAGAGAATAGGAGGCCAGAAGATAGGCAGAGATTGGAGTGAAGCATTGATAGGCCCAGCAAGGCCAGGGAATCCAGACTTCTAGCCTCTAGAACTCTGAGAGAATAACTTTCTTATTTTTTTTTAATGGCTAGACATTCCTTTTTTAAATTCTTATTTTATTTTTTAAAATTTCAGATTAATATGAAATTAATATGAGGGTATAAATGATTGAGTTACATTGTTTTTTGTTAGGTAAAGTTGAAGTTGTGTTTGAACCCTTCACCCAGGGGGGTGTAATACATATGAGAAAATAACTTTCTGTGGTTTCAAGCAACTCAGTTTGTGGTCTGGTCAAACTGCTTGATAATTTTGTCTCAATTTCTCTACTTGTGGCTATAAATAATAATACCAGCCCATCATGAAGATCCAGTGGGCTTCCATCAGCTTCTGTGCTTGGCTGCCTGTGGCTTCTGGCCTCAAGGCTTCCTTCCACCCGTCCTGGTCTGCATGGACACAGCAAGGTAGACAATGGCTCTCAAATTGGAGCATGCATCACAATCACCAGAGGGCTCTGAGTCCTGGGTTGGGTGACCCATCCCGTGAGTGGCTCATCTAATAGGTATGGGGTGGAGACTCAGTAGTTTGTTAATCTGATGCGTTCTTAGGGGATGCTGCTGCTGCTGGTCTGGGAGCCACATTTTGAACACTATGGAATTAGACACTTAGGGAAGATTTATGGGGGACAGTAACAAAACCAGCCTTAGAGGGAGTCTGGCAAAGGTGGGAGCCTTTGTGCCACGCGCAGACAAGCCTTAATTCTCAGGCTTCACTATCCTGCCTGCCCTCTGTCTGTAACACCTGAAAAGCCCAGTCTGCACAGCCACAGCAATGTAGGCACCAATGGTACTGTGCACTGTCCTATTGGCTGCCAGTTCTTTTACCATCTTTATTCTGAATTTGGATATTACTTTCTTTTACATTTTGGCCTTGAATGTGAATATCTATCTATTGTTCAAACTCGAGCTTCCCTGAGTGATAATATTTGAGATCTGACTCAAAGTTAGTTCCAGGATCCCTCGTCTCACCTCCCCCAGGAAGCCTTTTCACCACAGCATCTCTCTTCCTTGGGTTCTCACACGTATATTTTCTGAATGATTTAATTGGGTACTTAATCGTCGATGGAACCAGTTTTTACATGGTGGTTATAAATGACTTTCCCATGGATATGTGGGTCCCCTGATCATATTTAGCTAGGTTTAGGAAGCTGGGCCAACATCCAGTGTTCTCAGAAACACTTAAAATTTCTTTACTAAATGTCCCAAAGGATGGCTCGGCCCCTGTGGCTCAAGTGGCTAAGGCGCCAGCCACATACACCTAAGGTGGTGGGTTTGAATTCAGCCTGGGCCTGCCAAAACAACAATGACGGCTGCAACCAAAAAATAGCTAGGCATTGTGGCGGGCACCTGTGGTCCCAGCTACTTGGGAAGTTGAGGCAGGAGACTCACTTGAGCCCAGGATTTGGAGGTTGCTGTGAGCTGTGATACCACAGCACTCTACCCAGGGGGACAGCTTGAGGCTCTATCTCAAAAAATAAATAAATAAATGTCCCAAAGGTTTTCCATCCATTTGTTCACAAAATGCCCCATGAAGCACCTGCTATGTTCCAGGCTCCAGTGTGGGGCATGCATTGGTGGACAGAACCCAGCAGGGCATGCCATGTGGAGACTGCAGAGCAGTGGGGGAGAGGGGAGACAGACATTTTTAAAACTCACATAATCCATGCATAATCATAGCTGTGACAAGCACATCAGGGGACAGCAGTACTTAGCTCTAAAGGACCAGATTAGTGAGATTTGGCCCTGGTAGGGAAGACAGAGAGGGCTTTGGTATGAACATCTGAAGGGTAAGGGGGATTTGGCCAGGTATGGGGCAGAGGACAGCCAGGCAGAGAGAAGAGTGTATGCAAAACCTGGGCAGGTGAAGGAGTGTGCCAGGGCACCAGAGCACATGGGGGTGTGGGTGCCTTGAGGTTGGACAAGTGGGGAAGTAGCTGGAGTGCACAGGGCCTCAGGACTGTGTGTCCCCGTGTGAGGAGGTATGTGCCATCCATCTCCCTTATTCCCACTGCCTGCTCTGTCACCAGACCTTCTTTCCTTCATTACACAGGCTACACCCTCCACACCTTCTCAGCATTATTCCGTCTCAGGGGAACAGGCATCCCTCTCACTTAGGCGACTCTCCATTTGTCCTTTCTTCCTCCTGTTTCTCCAGGTTCTGGGCTCATTAGTTACCCTCTAAGTCTCCAGACAGACTTATAATTTCCTTCCTTTGTTCATTAACACGAACAGATCTCCCCAACCTACAAAAAAAGAATAGCCAATCAGATCCCTTGGTATCAAAGCCCTCGGGACTGGCTTTTCTCTTCCCACTGGCATGTCTGCCTCTGCTCATTCCATGTCCTTTCCTCCCCCAACTCCTCAGTCAACTCTGCCTTATGGAGACTTCCTCACTATTATGTGAGGCCAAGGTGGGTAGATTGCTTGAGCTCAAGAGTTCAAGGCCAGCCTCAGCAAGAGCTAGACCCCATCTTTACTAAAAATAGAAAAACTAGCCAGGCATAATGGTGGGGACCTTTAGTCCCAGCTACTGGGGAGGCTGAAGCCAGAGGATCGCTTGAGCCCAAGAGTTTGAAATTGCTGTGAGCTATGACACCATGGTACTCTACCCAGGCGATAGAGTGAGACTCTATATCAACAAAACAAAACAACTGGGAAACAAAAAAATGTGTTCATTGGTCTTATGCTTGTAGGCTGGGATGGGATTTCCTGTGTCCCATGACAACTTCAAAGTTCACAGCATCTTAAGAATTGCTGTTGAAAGTTTCCCAACTTAACACTGCTCATGGGAAACCAAAAGTATTTTATACATCTTTGATCTAAGGAATTCCCTACTTGGCAAAATTCTTATTACTGGACCTTGAAGAAAATTGTTATTCCTGATAGGGTAGAGTTTTAATGTTAACTTATGTGTTTGAAATGCAATTTTCAAATGGTGCTTTATATTTGATTTGTTGTTATTGGTGTCAGTTTTATAGGTGTGGCCCAGAGAAAATATAAGCTGAGCACATTTAATAAAACAATCAATTTAAAGATTTTTTTACAAGGAAAATAAGAAAGCCCAAACCAATTAAAGATAAATGATCTATTTAAATAGTTATAAATTATCTCTGGCTCTAACCCTATTATAATTTTTATTGGGAGGCTGGGACTGTAGAAAGTCAAAACCATCCTTTTTAAAAGTGTAATTTTGTGTCTTTAAAAATATAGTAAATTAGAATAAATATATTATTTTTATTATTTTAATACACAAAGTTGATGCTGATCGACTATTGCAAGATTGTCCTTCTGAGTTCTTTGTGACAATCACAGGTTTGTGCTAAACTAAATTATCTCTCCTTTCACACCTGGACTTCTGTATAATCAAGAGAATGCATCCTTGAGATGACAGGGTAAAATGCTCACTGTGACTGAGGAGAAGCTCTTCTCTGCATAGCTAACTAGCTACTAAAATAGCTACAGAACTTGGCCTCTTCAACACAGTGCTTTAACATGCTGCTAACCAGATCCTATGTTCAGGGTTAACAACATGCCTTCAGCATCTCTAATGATAACATCCAGCCAGGAATAGAATGAAAGTCAATGGTAAAGATGTCCTAACAATTTGCCCTTCATTAAGATTATTCTTATTCCAGGAGTGGGCACTGCTGACTTGGAGTCTAGCTGCTTGGCATTTATTTATAAACATTAGCTGCCAATTATCCTCAGGAGCTTGGGAAGTTCAGGCCCTGGCAGCCTGACATATACTAATCAAATAAATAAAAGGTTTGATTTGTAAATCAGAATGTCAATGTCTTATAGGGAGAATTGACACTTACTAAAAGAATTCCCTGTCACTCAATCTGTCCACCCTCGTCTGAGAAGGAAGCCTGTTGTAGTGCTTAGCAGGAATTACAGTTGCCCAAATTTCTGAATTTGAGTTGCTAGCCAACTAAGAAATGGAACTGAGATTAGAATATTATTTCAGGGAGGGAATAGGAAATGCAACACTTAAGAGATGTTTGATTGCAAGCAACAGAGAGTGGTATTGTCTAAGTGAAGCAGAAAGAACTTATGGAAAGGATATGGGGAACTGAACTGTCAGGACCCTGGAGACACAAGTCTGGGCACACTGAGGGAGCAGCAACCATAACCATTCAACAATCTGCCCAGATAGAGAGAAGTCCAGCCAGTTTCATCTTTTTGACCCTCTAGCTTTTAAGATTTCATTAGGCTTCTAAAATTTCGATTACTTTGACATTAGCAGGTATTTATATTATCTGCTAAGAGTTATGAAAGCAAAGATAAGATTCTGGATTCTAAAAGGGAAGAATGGAAGACTATATAATGAATGTCCACAATGCACCTTAGACCAAGGGTACAGGTGCACGATCAGGGCTTTGAGACTCCAAAACTGAAGGGAGGGCATGAGGTTAGAAGGATGGGGAAAGGCTTCAAAGGAAAGGCAGCCGAGATGGGCACTGGAGATGGCAGGGCATTGGAGATTTTGCTGGGGAAGTTGGAGGCATTTCAAACTGGAATGTAAAGTAATGAATATGGCCCAGGTAAGTCTAATATGAGTCACCTGGTAAGTTAAGCCCCTTCTCTTCCACCAAGATTGGGTTAATGGGTTTAGCTAAGTGAAAAGAAAGTTTTTGCAGAGAAAATCCTCTGTGCTTTTGAGGGAGGAGGGCACCCCTGGAGGAAAGGCCCACACATTCCACTTCGAAGAGACCCCCCCAAAAGCTTTTCTCTTTATTTCCTGAAGGGTGGGTTGTAGGTGACAAACCTTGAAGCAAGGAAACAAAGGTGGTCTTTCCCTTGTTTCTTATACCTAGAAAACGGTTTGTTAGCTCTGCCTATCCTGGGAAGGGGCCCAGAGCTACTGGTGGGATCCAAAGACACAAAATCCTAAGTGCCACTTACCTGAGAACAGCTGTCTGCCTCCTGCACTACCTGTTTCAGTCCAGTGCCTATAGGCTGAAGGCTTTTGAACATCAGATCCAATGTGGTCAGCACACAGTATCAGTTACTGTGATATGTGTTCATTCTTTTACTCTTCATTCAAACCTATTATCACTGATCAGAGGCTCTGCTCTAAATTGAGGCAAGAGGCAAGAATAGAAAAGGTCATGAAGAGTAAGTCACTTCCTTTCATTGCCTGTTTTCTCATCTGTAAAATGAGAAGTTGGGGTTGAAGGTCTTTGCTTTTCTCTGTCTCTTGCCCTCAGCCAGCATATACCTGAAGTCAGGGGCAGTTTGCCCTTGAAGGGGCCAGAGGAGTGGTGGCAGGAGCTGAATGGTCAAAAGATGAAGGCTGCTGCTTCCCCTCTGTCTCCATGAACTAGGGGCACTCTGAATGGCGCCAGGGATGCAGCAGCTCTGCAAATGAGAGGTCTAGTGTTTGCCAGATGCTCTGGCATGATGCAAGGAGAAACAGTGCATGAATGATGTGATGGGATTGTTGCTGACCATGAATTTACTGCCTAATTAGTGAGGTGGTGTTGGGGGGAGGGGGGCTTCACTTAATTGGGACTCTCCCTAGCAGCTCCAGGTTTACTTTACATTTTATGTTGATTTCATCTCAGTAGACTATAGGGCAGCACGTTGAATTACAGCAGCCTTTTATCAAACAAGCTTCTTCCTCATTGACCTTTGATTCCCCTCTCCCTGCATTGTGCTTCTGGATTTCTCCACAGAACCTCTGGGGCGGATTCTTTGAAGCCAAAGATGGCACCCATTTTTGGCATTTTTCAGTGTCTGGTATATTCAAGTCACAATAAATGTCCATAAAAAGAGGTTTGTGAATTACTGGACTGGAAATTCCTTGGAGTTCAAGGTCCAGCCCATACACATCTTGGCGCCTCCCTCTTCCACCCCAAGACTGCCTACCAATGCTTGCTGGTGGGAGGAACTCAATATTTTAAAAGGAAACATCTCAAAGGGCTTTCTAGGCATGTATTGTGGCTTCAATAGAAATTCTGGATTTAGATGAGATCCAGGGGGTCCCTAGGAGAGTTAGCTACAGTTTCAAAAGCATTTAAAGCCCTTATGCAGCTCTTTCTCTGAAGGTAGTTCCTTTGAAGTTGAGCAGCATACGCCTTCTAAGTGGGTGCATGGAGAACAAGGAAAGATAGAGACTTGCTTTTGTTTAATGCAGGGTTCAGTTAGGTCCTGGGGAGACTCATCAGGCCCCCAGTGCACACCTTTCATGGTTAGAAACCAGGGCTCACACATCCCAGGCCCTTCCTCTCTGTGGATTAATTGCTCTATCTCTTGGCAGCATCAACCAAGGCCCATCATTCCCTAACAGTGTTCCATTATTCCTATTAGGGACCAAGCAGTAAAAAATAAACTGTAATATACTTCTATTGTATAAGTACTGGGAAAGCCTTTCTAAAATTGGAAAAAATAGATACACAAGTTCATTCCTAACAACCCCAGCCTCCAAGGATTAAAATTACTCAGGTTTATTCTTCACTTGTGCTAAATGCCCATTGAACTCAGCTGGGGACTCTAGCCTGATTTATCCTCACTTGGATCCTGGCCAACAGACCACAGCTCTTTACAGTGGTTCTCAATCTGTGGATCATGACCCACAGGAACTGTATTAAAGAGCCGCGGCATTAGCAAGGTTGAGAACCACTGCTCTAGACTATTTTTGCAGGCCAGGTGAGGTGGCTCACACCTGTAATCCTAACTCTCTGGGAGGCTGAGGTGGGTGGATTGCTTGAGCTCAGGAGTTTGAGACCAGCCTGAGTAAGAGCAAGACCAAGACCCTGTTTCTACTAAAAATAGAAAAACTGAGGCAAGAAGATTGCTTGAGTTGGAGGTTGCTGTGAGTCATGATGATGAGATACACTCCACCCAGGGCAACAGCTTGAGACTCTCTCTCTCACAAAAAAAAAAAAAAAAAGATTATTGCAGAAGGAAAAGAGAGCTCTGTAGCATCTCACATGCACAAATTATCTGTAGAAGTAACAATCATTATTCCATCCTAATCCGCTATTCAAAACTTGACACAGTGTCTCCACTTACCCACAAGGAGTTTGGAAAGTGCAATTCTATTATGTCAAGGAAAGTATATGAACACCAGGAAGGACTACCATGTTGGAGGTTGCTTCTTTCCTGTTTCTCTCGGCAGCCTGGGTCCCCTGTCTGGCGCTCTGCTGCTCCAGTGTCCACTGCTGCTTAGCTCTGCTTTTATGGGTATCAGTTTGCATAGTCCAGAGGGCCTATGACTGGATGGGACCCCCTGGCAATCAGTGGTTTATCCTGTGCCCACGCAACTGTGGCTAGGAGGGTGGGAGTGGGTTTGGGGTTCCCTCCAGGCAGCAGGGGCTGTGGAGGCAGGAAAGTATTTCTAGGACTCTCATTCTTCCATGCTGTCTCTTCACTCATCCTTGGCAACTTCTCCCATTCTTAGCTTCTTTAATTTAGCTTTGCCTCATTATCACTTTGGTCCCTATATAGGGACAGTGTTCAAGTTCTCTCCCATGAGATCCTCAGTCCTAGAAAAACCAGAGGAAGTGGCTGATTACCACGCACAGTGCTGCTCTGCTCGCAGGTCACCTAATTCCATCAGTTTCACTTTAGCCAGTCATATATATTTGGTTACATATGTAGTATTGGTACAATTCAGTATCATGCTTTTTTCACATTATATAATTTTTCTAAATCCACCAACATAATTTCATGAACACCAAGTTCACATTTGGATTTTTTCATTTCTGTAAACAGGATTAAATGCCATTACTTTAGTAATACCTCAATTCAATTCTATTTACCAGTTCAGGTTTAAGGTTTTTTTCCTTCTTTTTCAGCCATTAACTTGTATCAGACAAGGGTTGGGGGGAGGGGGGGAAGCAGTGGTGGCTTTCCCTAATGTAACGTAGGTGTAAGGGGCATTGAAACTAGGGCAGAGAAATGATTTTGTGTGCAACCAAACAGGACAAGGCAAAGGAGAAGCAATTTATTCATTACCCCAGAAAGAATGGCACTCCTGTTCAGGCTGCACAGAGGCCAGGCTCAAAGGGCAAGAAGGCCATTTGTAGGCAACTCTGCTCCAGCTATCTGAAATTCGAGCAAGTCACCTAAGTCGTGCCTGTACCTGGACTGCCAAGCCGCAGTAACCCGTCCGCAGCTCGCGGAGTCACGAACGAACCCCTCAGAGGTGCCCTCAGGAGGACGCCCTTGGTCACCTGACCAGGGAGCCGCCAAAGAGGCGTACTCCGCTGCTGGCTCGGGTGCCAGGCGCCGCACACCGCCGCACCTGCCGGGCCGGTCTCTCGGGGCGGGGCTTCCCGCGTCCCCTTTAAGAGGCCGCATCACCCGCCCCTGACGTCAGGGTGTCTCTCCGCACGAGCCCGCGTCTAGTCTCAGCTCATCGCCCCCGCGCCTACAGCCCAGGCGGCAGCAGGAGGAGCGGCGGCCCGGCGAGCGCGCCTCCCCGTTCGGTCCCCGGGTTCTGCTCCACCGCACCTCGCAGCCACCCGCGCGTCCTCCTGCACCATGTCAGTGGCCGGGCTCAAGAAGCAGTTCCACAAAGCCACTCAGGTAAGGCGCATGACAGGTGTGCCGCGAAGCGGTCCCAGACCAAGCAGCAAAGGGGCGCTCGGTGTTTCCCGTCCGGCGGGAGCTTGGGGACCCTGGCCCCGCGCCTTGCCCGCACCGGCCGCGCCCCTTTTCGGCCGCGTCGGCGGTGGCGCGGGGCATCCCTGGGCTGGGTGTCCGCCCTCCGTTTTCCAGTCCCTGCTCGGTGCAATGTTGGGGGCGCCCGCGGGTCCCCGGCGTCCGGCTCAGTCGCCCTGCTCGCCGCCCCCGCACCCGGTTGCGCCGGCGCCGCAGGCAGGGGACTGTGGCTGCACTGCCGCCCCGGCGCGCAGGTGCCCGGAAGGCGCGGCGGGAGATTATGTAAAGTCGCCTCTTCCCGAGTGACCTTGCAGTGCTGGTGCGCCCGGCTGTCCCGGGATGTGCTGGCACGAACGGTTTCCCGCACTGGGGGCGGCAGGGGAGGTGACCCGGTCTGCGCGCTTTCCACACCTTTGGTTAGACCCCTCCTTCCCCGGCGTCCTCAGTCTCCAGAGGGATGGGAGGATGGGGGCTTCTTCGAGGAAGCGCGTGCTTTAACTTTTCCCGGGAGAACTCCTTTGAGGTCGTGAAACTCCTCTGAGGCACGGCCTGACCAGCGATCTGCTTGTCTTTAAAAATTTCTCAAATATGCCTTAGCATAACCACATTGTTGAAGACTTAAAATCATTGTGTTTTCAAGTATTATTTTTAGTGAGCCTTTTACATCTTGGATGTGCTCGTTTTTTTTCTTCATGGGGTTAACAAGCAGTGATTATAATAAAACTGATTAATTCAGATGCTAATCATTTAAATCTCATTTGGCTCAGTTGAAGAATTTTACATAGGGAAAAATAAATGAATACTTGTGTGCTGTGACCTATTTCTTATATAATGTATGTGGTTACAAATTTGTTATCCTTCTGAAACAATTTAAGGGGTGTTTAGCTAAGGACTTTGTTGGCTAACCTTTAAACTTTTTGCGTAATTTAGGCTTAAAATTTTTTTCATGTGTTTGCCTTAATTAATAGTGAGCTTTCTCATAATTTCTTGGAAGTAGGGAGGTTTTTCCCAGCTACTACAATAGCAGCTCTGTTATAAACCACATCCAGAAAAGGTGAAGGCGTGTTGTACAGAATCTTCATTAAGCGAGGGTAACAGATGCAGCGTGACATTGGTCTCTTGTGTGTGTATGTGTGTGTGCAGGCGTGTGCGTCATCTCTGTCACTGCAGACTTGACACAGTCAGTGAGTACTGTATGTCAGTTTATGAAATCAAGAAAAGTCAGACTATTTTGGTTAAAAAAAAAAAAAATCCCTTAATGTATTTAGCTTTGCTTTTCTAACTGGAGTTTTCTGTGACCTCCCTGCCAGAAATGTTTGTAAATAGAAGTGCATGGTTTATTGATGTAGTTTGGAAGGCCTCTAATAACTTTATATTTCAAATTCCTCCAGGGTTAAAGAACCAGCACATGTGCTGCCCAGAAATTCTTTGGCAGGACTTCTTTAATGTTCCTAATGTTTTTTTTTATTTCAGGTCCTGGTCACTTCTCTAAAGCAGACCTCAGCTCTGCGTTTACCAACACACCATCCCTTTTCCTTTTTGATCCTGAAGATTCCTTTGCAAAGCTTAGTGCCCTAAAGGGCAGTTAGGAGCTTTGGTGTGGGACAGGCTAACATTTGAATCCCACCTCCTGTGACCTAGTGTTAGTTATTTAACTTCTCAATGTGTCCTTGCTTTAACTTTAATGGATATAATGAAGATAATAGCCATTTTTAGGTGTTGATGTGAGGATAAATGAGTTTGTAGAACATACATACAAATGATCAATCAGTGGTAGCTATTAACATTAAGGATAATTTTATTAGCATAAAATACTATCCCTTATGCCGTTAGTAAGGAGACAGAGGATGTTTGTCCAAGCCAGAATTTTTAGCTTTGCTAATTTACAGAAAATCATACAGCCCTATTTCAGCTAAATCCTGAAGTCATATGTAGCTCCAAAGTTTGAAATAAAAAATTTGATTTGTGCCAGGAAAGAACATCTTAAACAGTTGGAAAAGGTCTGCTTTTGAGATAAGGTTACTATTTATCGCAGTGAATCCAGAGGAAGAATCACTGCATCGTAATCTTTTTTTTTTTTTTTAAATTTTCCTTCTCTTCTTTCCTTTTCTCTCCTTTTCTCTCCTTTTCTCTCCTGCTCTCTCCTGCTCTTCTCTTCTTGCCTTTCATTTTGAAGGTGAAGCAACATATAATCTCTTATCCATAACTTTGTTTGGCAAAGGTTTGTCTCCTGTGCATGTCTGTGTATTTTGGAGGGCATGTAAAGCCAGTGTTCATGTTTGCATGTGGCAGAGATATAGAGGGGAATAGTCATGTCCTACTTTTGAAGTGGTTTTCTCTGTACACGTCCATTATATTATCTACAGAGAAAGCTTTTAGACCTAGAATTACTTTGGAGACCTTAACATGCTAGATTATACAGGGAAAGGCTGCTGTTCAGGCATACATTTGTCTTCTTTCTATAGAATTGAGCTTTTTGGCTTACTTTCAGGAGGGGTGATATTTGTGTTAATAAAAGCAGTATACCGTTAGTGTTTGTACCACTGATTTGGAATTTAAGAGTATGTGTGACACAACTGTCATTGTTTTAGAACTGATGATTTCTACCTTCTTGCTGACAGGTATTTTTAACATCTTTACTATTTGGAGGTGAAAAATGCTTTTGCCAAATAAAATTTTATGGAGGAGAAAATCTCTTCAGCATGTAGAGATTTGACATTGCTGGCCATCACTTTGGTCATCTCCGGAGTACTCCCTTTGGGAAGCTACATACTGTTGCCAGAGCCTCGTCCACCCTTCAGAGCAATTTTGGAACTTTTTCTGGAATGGCCATCACAGCTGTTATGACATTATCCTTGATATCCTGAATGTCATCAAAATGTCATCTTCCCAATTATTTCCTTTATCTTTGGGTAAAGAAAAAAAAGTCATTGGGGGCCGGATCAGGTGACTAGGGAGGGCATTCCAATACAGTTAACTTGTTTACTGTCTAAAAACTCTCTCACAGGCAGAGGTCGTTGGTGAGCTCATTCCGGACCATTTCTGCACATTTTTCAGGCCAAGATTTTTAGTTAAGATTTTCTGACTTTTTTTTTTTTTTATTGAAGTTTACTTGTCTGCTATCCTTCTAATAGTCAGCTGGCAATTTTGATGTACAATGTGGGGAATTTTTACAATGCTTTTGTCAGCTCTCTTGGTTACTGGCCGCCCTGACCTCTCTCCATCAGCGAGGCTTTCTCTCCCATCAGAAAAACACTTACTCCATGTGTATACTGCCATTTTCTTCATGGCATTATCCTCACAAACTGGAACTAACATGTCCCTGATTTCACTTCACTCTTGCCAGGTTTAACAAGAAATTTAATGTTTGTTTGTTGCTCTAATTCAAGCTTCTAGCATTCTTATCAGGGCACACAAAAACATGCAACAACAATAATGAATGCCACTTAGTAAGACACTGCCACACATGAGCATGAACACAGCTGTGAGTCACTGATGTATCAAGGTTATGAAAGCTTTGCTATTTGTACAGTGCTGCCAATGTAGGCACATGGTGACAAATTCTTGAACTTCATTGTCAGACCTTGTATATTAAAATAGCAGAAATTGATCATTTTAATATACTTTATTGCTCATAAAGATAAATTACCATGTAGTTAGAATATGATACATTTTTTTTTACTGTAAAATAGGGCAAATAAGCACGTATTACTCTACATTTAGTGTTACTCATATTGAGATTTCACAAAAGTAATGTCAGTTTTTGTCACTTGTTTTAAACTGGCAGCAACTTAGGTAAAAATAATTGGTTCCAAGGAACATGATACTCTTACAAAATCTGTGCTTTTTAAAAATTTCATCTATCATGCATTTGGTGTGTACGTATTTTGCTTTATAGTATCATGTGAAAGTCTGTTATAGAGTAAAATGTGTTAGGACTTTGCATTAGTTTACTAGAGGAACAAAGTGGCTTCAACAAGAGACAGGTGTTTTGTTTTATTTTATTTTTTTTGAGACAGTCTCACCCTGTCATCCTAGGTAGAGTGCCATGGCGTGATAGCTCACTGCAACCTCAAATTCTTGGGCCCAAGTCATCCTCTTGCTTCAGCTTCAAGTAGCTGAGACTATAGGCATTTGCCATGAGGCCTGGCTAATTTTTTTTTTTTTTTAAGCAGAGATGGGGTCTTTTGCTCAGGCTGGTATCAAACTCCTGAGCTCAGGCAATCTACCTACCTCAGCCTCCCAGAGTGCTAGGATAACAGATAAGAGCCACCATGTGTGGCCATCTCACACTTCTTGAGACAAGGATGTTTAAAATCTGACATCAGGATGTCTATAGGGGCATGTTCTCTCTGAGGGCACTAGGCAGGGTCTATCTCAGGCCTCTGCACCAGCTTCTAGTGCTTTGTTGTCGGTCTTTGGTCTTCAGGGATCTGCCACCTTGACCTCTGCCTTCATGGTATTTTCCCTGTGTGTGTATCTGTGTCCACATTTCCCCATTTTATAAAGATACCAATCATTTTGGATTGTTGGCCCACCTGACTCCAGTATGACCTCATCTTACCTACTTACACCTGCAATGCCCCTAGGTCCAAATAAGGTCACATTCTGAGTTTCTAGGGGTTAGGACTTATTAACATATGAATTTTTGCAGCAGACACAGTTTGACTTGAAACAGTCATTATTGACATAAAATGATTCATCACAGTATTTTTCTAATTATTAGATTTGATTCAACATTTAACAGGGCAATTCAGTCTATAAGTAATACATAACTTTCTATTGCATTCAATAGGGGATATGCTTTTTTTTCTTTTTAAACATTAGCATATTGCTAAGGTCTGAATGTATCCTGCTAAAATTCTTATGTTGCAACTTAATTGCCAATATGATAGCATTAAGAGGTGGGGGCCTTGAAGAAGCGATTAAGTCATGAAGGCAAAACCTTCCTGAATGGAGTTAATGACTTTATAGAGTGGTTGAAGGGAGCCCCCCCCCCTTCCACCATGTTGGGGTGTAGCAACAAGGTGCTGTCTTTGAAGCAGAAAGCAGGCTTTCATCAGACATGAAATCTACTAGCATCTTGATCTTAGAATTTCCAGCCTATAAAACTATGAGAAACAATTTTCTATTTATAAGTTACTTGTGCTATGGTATTTTGTTATAGTAGCCTGAAACAGCTAAGAAATATACCCAAGATCGAAGTGATTTCGAACCTGTATGCTGGTGAAAAATTTTCAAGATCATTAATTAAATGGTTTTTGAAAGAAGTTCAAAGCACTGTAACTATATCAATTTATAACTTTTTGTTGATCAGCATAATTTAAGTGTGCCGCTAAATAAAAAAGGTTGAAAAATGTTGCATTGTAGACTATCTTTTGTGATTTTTTTTTTTTTTTTAAATAGGCAGGGTGTTGCGCTGTTATCCAGACTTGAATGCAGTAGCCAGATCATAGCTCATTGTAATCTTGAACTCCAGGGCTCAAGTGATCCTCCTGTCTTAATCGCCTGAATAGCTAGCACTACAGGTGTGCACCATAATGCCTGGCTTGATTTTTTTTTTAAATGATAAAACTCGTTGTGGAAGCTGTTATTATTATAATACAGTCTGGTATGTGTTTAAAGTCACACTCTGATTCTTTAACTGGGAAGTTTTTTTTTTTTTCATTATCTTATATAGCTATATATTTTTCTAAATTTCAATACATATTACTTTTAGATGTAATGATTAAACAAAACATATTCTTTTTTCATCACAATATGCATGTACTTCTAGTAATTTTATTATAACATTTCCTATATATGTGATTTTTCTTTATTTTTAGGTTGGGAAAATTACCTTGGTATTTTGTGCCTTTCCATTCTAATTTATTCATGCTTTCGTAACATTCAAAATACAGTGTTTTATATAGATGCCTTGCTCAGGAGAACATTACCTAATTTTTTCATGCCTTTATTGATTTGGTGAGACATTAAACTTATTATGGAGTTTAATTAAATATATAATTAGTTATGACTTTATCTGAGTTAAGTTCTCAGTTTCTTAATTACCTGCTCTAAGCAGTACAATCTCTGTTGCCTTTAAAATCTTGAGTGGACTTACTACTTGCACCTGTGTTCCTATACCTCCCCCCCCCCCTTTGCCAAGTTCTTAGCTTATAGTCTATAATAGTGTGCAGGGGGCCTATATAGTTTTAAAAAATTATAAATCACATTTTATATGTGCATTTTTCTGAGAGAGAGGGTCCTTTTTTTATCACTAGTTTCTGAAAAGAATTCCTAATTGCTGTCCCTCCCTTATTTAAATAGTAAAATGCAATGTAGAAATTGATCATGTCATCAGGAGATAATGGGATGGTTCTTTTAATAACCATTCTGTTACTGAATTTAGAATGTCTGATAGAAATGCAGCCTCTCTGAATTAATGTTAGGGACAATCAAGTATACAAAATCCATTCCAGATGTGTCAGGATTGAATAAGATAATGCTTATGGGAATGTCATACTTGCGTAAGGATCACTTTAGCCATGTAAAAACAAAAAGTTAGTGAGCTCCAACTCATGAAAATACTGGCACATGGGCCTTGGGGTGTGGGAAAGGAAAGTTATGTAACTAAAAATGATTTCCCTCAAGATTGAGATTCCTCCAGATTGAAGTTTTGGTTGGTGACATAGTTATTATTCTGTAAGAGTTCCCCTTCACAGTGATTCTTTAATATTTTAAATAACTTTGTGTGAGTTTTTGTTTCAGTCTGCTTGGAAAATTTGAGAGTATCTTCAAAACTGATTAGGGTTAACCCAGATGATAGAAAGACTTGGTTGGAGCAATTGGAGACTGTTTTGAGGACACAGGTCATCGTGGCAGGGCGAGGTTTGATATTCGGAGGAGGAAGAGGCAAGGCTTGCAGAGCAGGTTGCCAGGCTTCTTGCGCTGCAGTGCAGTCTCAGGATGTCAGGCAACCCTAGGGACTGATCTTCCCTTCCCTTCCCTTCCCTTCCCCTCCCCTCCCCTCCCTCCCTTCCCTCCATTCCGTTCCCTCCCTTCTCATCCCTCCCTTCCCTTCTCTTTTTTTGGGACACAGTCTCAGTTTGTTGCCCTTGGTAGATGAGCATCATAGCTCACAGCAACCTCAAACTCTTGGGCTGAAGCAATCCTCTTGCCTCAGTTTTTCATTTTTAGTAGAGATAGGGTCTTACTCTTGCTCAGGCTGGTCTTGAACTCGTGAGCTCAGTCAGTCCACTTGCCTTGGTCTCCCAGAGTGCTGGGATTACAAGAGTGAGCTCTGGGCCCCAGGGATTTCTTAGAGAGGTGGTTTGAGGAAATGAAGAGAGAAGGGCGAGACCCACTGACAAATGAATAATGTGAAGTGAGTGAGGAGTGGAGTTTAAGAGACACTCCAAGGTTTAAAGTGGATCCCTGGTGGGGCTTTCTTGGGATTAGCATCTGTCTATCCCAGCGGTTCTCAACCCATAGGAACTGTATTAAAAGGCTGTGGCATCAGGAAGGTTGAGAACCACTGCTTTATACCCTTGTTCTGCGTTCTTTTATGTGATGGTCTATCAGATGCCACAAGAGGGGATCCAGAAAAGACTCAAGGAAACATAATTTCTTATGCTCATTAGAGTGATGACTCACTGTCCACTATGAAGGGGGCCACACAGTGGGGGGGATGGAGAGCCAGGGCCAAAGGAGTGGGCTCACCTGAGCAGGTGGGAAAACAGGTTGTGCCTTCATTAGGAGTCACGGAGGAATTTGCAAGAGAAGTTGGGAGGGGATTCCATGGTGGGCTTGTTACTAGGAGGGGTCAGGAAGGTAAAGGGAGCATTTGTGTCCTGTCTCAACCTTCTCACACTGTGTACCTGGTCACCTGGATGTAGGGATGTTAAGGCAGCAGGAGACAAAATATGAGCCTTAAACTTTGGTAGTACAACCCTTCTCACTTATTTTTGGTTTAGATTTTGTTTCCCTAATAACTTTTGGGAATTGGGTGGCCAAATGCTTAAGAGTGATTTATATGATAATGGATAATAAATACTGAAAGGTATAGCCATACTTACTAAAATGTCATGATTGTGAGACCCTGTCAAGTCTTTTGCTGACCACCTCTCTACATTAGCCAACTCCTTAAGTTGACCTAATTTTTGTAGACCACATGTATACATCAGTATGGTAGGCCTAGTTCTTTATGTTGACTAGCTCTCTATATTGACTACTTTGTTACAGAGCCTTGGGTGGTCAACTTACAGAGATTGTACTGTATTTTCATGTGATACAAAATCACTGGCTGATGTCCCGTGCTTCAGGAAATAATTTTATGATGATTTTACAGTTAGTACAACTTCCAAATCTTGATATGATGATTAGCTGCTCTGTCTTAATCTCCCTCGCCTGTTGCCTTGATCAGTTTATATAAGGTTTTGATGAATTTGGAGAAGCTGTTTATAATGTTTTTGAAGGACCTCCAGGAGATATTATCTGGCCTTTTGGAATTATAATTCAAAAGGAAAGAAATAGAAATATTTTGAATATCTTTTTTATAATTCAAACTTAACTTTCCCCATAGACCCTAACAAAAACAGTTTTATAATGCTAAGATACCTCAACATCATGCTACAGCAGAACCTCTGTAAGTTGACCACCCAAGGGTTTGTAACAAACTGGTCAACGTGTCGTGGTTAACATAAGGAACTAGGCCTACTGTGCTGATATGTATATGTGGTACATGTCTGCTCTATGAAAATTAAGCTCGAGGTGATCAGTGTAGCAAGGTGGTCACCTAGCCAGTTGTGGAGGTTCTACTGTATAATGTCTGTTAGGCACATCAAGCAGATAGATAGTTTGCTTATACTTTTAAATATAT
Source organism: Galagoides demidoff (assembly GCA_963574575.1). NCBI lineage: Eukaryota > Metazoa > Chordata > Mammalia > Primates > Galagidae > Galagoides > Galagoides demidoff. Next base: position 20,812 of record CAUYQV010105673.1, on the reverse strand, counting down.
AGGAAGTACTGTCCCAGTGAACATTTGGGAAAGGGAAGAATGGAAGTCAGGGCAGTCATTGCCCTTGGCAGTGGTGCCATCCTGGGTAGCACTGTAAAGTCTCCATCATTACAGCAGAGGAGGTTCCTTGGGTTTACCCTCTGGTTCTGCAGTCTGGGAAGAACTCTTTTGTTCTTTATTATATTTGGCCAAATCTAATGAAAGTGACAGATTCTTTGGGAGCTGAATAAGTTAGTCAAATTCCTTTTTGGTCATATTCGGAGTTTTAACTACTCATAGTGATTGGGTAATAAAATTTCTTCAAAAATTTGGTATACTTCTGATCTGTTTTCTTCCTGTAAGTTTCATATACCAGTTACTATGATAGAAATTCATTTTATTATCTAATTTCCACCCAGCAGAAAATTAGATTTGGTTTCGTTAATCAGAACTTTGCAAGAGGGCTTAATACTTTGGTTTAACCAAGAAGTCTTAATGGTACCTTGTTGCTCAAAGCCCTTTTCATTCTTTATTTCCTGTTATTTGCTTCAGGGATCCAGGATAACCCTGAAGGATTCCACCATCTTTTAACACATGGTTTTCAGGGTTGCCAATTGAAAAAGTAAGGTTGGACAAACATAGATTTTCGTGGACCAGACTTGCTGATGAAGGTGGTAGGCAGAATGGGAAGACCTTCTTTGGCTCTTGCCCTCATATAGCCTCCTTCTATTTGAGTGTGAGTACAAACTTTAATAGCAAAATATATCACTCTTGAGATTGTAACTTTGTGAGGCAAAAGGGAGATTATGTGGTTGGACTTAATTTCATGAGCCCTTTAAATCAGGTATTTCCCTGGCCCATAGAAGAAGTCAGAGAGATTAAAAGTATGAGTAGGACTGGATGGGATATTGTCACTTTAAAGATGGCAGGGCCACACGAAGAGGAATGTAGGCAGCCTCGAGGAGCAGAGAGCAGCTTTTAGATGACAGCCCTCAAGGGAAGTAGAGACCTTAGACCTGCAGCCTTAAAGAACTGAGTTCTGCCAACAACTTGAGTGGAAGGGCATTCTCCCCCAGAGCCTCCAGGTAGGAGCCTGGTCTAGCTAATCTCTTAATTTTTGCCTTGTGAGACCCCTGAACAGAGGCCCAGTCAAGCTGGCCTGGACTTCTGCTTTATAGAACTTTGAGATAATAGGTGGTATCATTTTCAGCTGCTGAATTTGTGGCAATTGTTATATAACAGCAGAAATCCAGTAGAAGGAACCATCACTTCTGTTTCTTTTTAGTCGGCTGTAACTTGTAATGTGGCCAATCCATGGCATGTTGAAGTGCAAAGGAACTGGGTGAGTTAGTCTACCCATGACCTCAGAAAGTAAAAAGGGGTTTTGGTTAAAAGTTTAGAAGTTTTGCCATCACTTGTATCTATAATTAATTTATATATATATCTGTATATGTATAAGTGTGTATATATATACACATGTGTAAGCACAGCATAAACACAAGTGTGAAGTTTCAGTCCTATTTCCTAAATCTTTGTTTATTACATAAAGTTCATTGTTCCATATGCCTTTTTTCTTTTTCCTTGTTTTGGGGGAGACAGAGTCTTAAGCTGTTGCTCTGGGTAGGATGTCATGGTTTCACAGCTCACAGCAACCTCAAACTCTTGGGCTTAAGTGATTGTCTTGCCTCAGCCTCCCAAGTAGCTGGGACTAGAGGCGCCCACCATAATGCCTGGCTGTTTTTTTGTTACAGTTGTTGTTGTTGTTTTAGCTGGCCCAGGCTGGGTTCAAACCTGCCAGCCCTGGTGTCAGTGGCCGATGCCCCACCCACTGAGCTATGGACATAGTCCTTCATATGCCTTTTAAATACATTTATGTTTTACAGTTTTTTTCTATGGTATTTAGACTTTTTGATATTTAGACGTTTTATTGAAACACAGTTTATTCTGTGTCCCTGATCACTTTTAAATAATGGTACTTTTAGATGCTTTCTGAGCTCCCTTTTAGCTTGGTGGACTGTACTTTTAGTACAGTGACAGCTTTATTAACACCGAAAGGGAGAGACTATAGATCAGTAAAGAAGTTTTTGAATTAGTAATCTCTAACCAAGTATTCGTGATTTTTGCCAGTGAGAGTCCAGTGGTTGGCTGTTAACTCTGCATCTGTTTTTGTGTCTGTGGAAAACTGATGCCAACACAGGCACAGTGCACTGCTTCTTAGTATGGACACATCAGATGGCTGCATTTGTTCTCCAGGTTGTCAGTGAAGCCTGCAGATTGGTGCAGCACACTTGGCTGTGGTGTTGTGTGAGCACCGGGTGAGAGCAGTAGTGGGCCATGTCGCACCAGGACCATCGTCTGTGATGCCTTAGCTGGATGTTCTTTGAGAGGATTTGTGTATCCATAACCCCGAATGGTTTTCTAGGTTCAGCTGGTAGACAGTGCCAGACGTAATTTGGAAAGGACAAGGGCTGGTCCTGGGAGACACCATGTAAGGACTGGGTGTCAGCTGAGCAGCTTGCAGCCCAGGTTCTGTGCCTGAGTGATAAGTAACCTGAAGGTGCAGGGATCCTGTGGACCTAAGTGTAGGGTGGGCCCACCTTTCGCTCTTGTCGCTGTGTGTACTGCTCGCTGAGCTGACTGTGGTGTGCCTAGTTCTGTTGAGTTAATGCTGTGTAGGATGGCTCGACAGCTGTACTTATACCATTCATATTTAACGCTTTAAGTGGCTCCATCTTTAGTGACCCTCAATCATCTTTGTACTCTTGACTGGAAGTGTACAACATGTATAAATGTTTTTGGAGATATTCATGATCCACACATTTTCACTGAGATTTTACTCATGAAAGCCAGTAGCGTGTTATCTAGAGATCCTGTCCTCCTTGTACCTGACCTTGCACTTGAGTGCTGTGTTCTATTCCATGTTGTAATTAAGTTTAACAAACATAAAATTATTTTAAGCTCTTTTCCATTCATCTCATCTTTTATTCTCTGTGTGTCTTTGGGTCCTTTGAAACTCACAAATTTAAAATCTTGGTCAGATTTTCCACAGATATCCTTGTAGTACTTGATATCCATGTGTTCTAGACAAGGAAAGCTACTTTTTTCCAGCTCCAACAAAAGCTAGACAAGCTTTTCATTCTTTTCAAAACTTAAATTGTTCAACAAATATTTTGTGATCCTTAAGATACATTTGATTCATTTTTTTTTAAAACAGGGCATTTATTTTTTGAGACAGTCTCACTGTGTCACCCTTGGTAGGGTGTCACAACTCACAGCAACCTCAAACTCTTGGGCTTAAGCAATTCTCTTGCTTCAGCCTTCCAATTAGCTGGGACTACAGGCACCTGCCACAACACCTGGCCTTTTTTTTTTTTTTTGTAGTTGTCATTGTTGTTTGGCAAGTCTGGGCTGGGTCGAACCTACCAGCTCCAGTGTATGTGGCTGGCAGCCTGGCCACTGAACTACAGGTGCCTACCCTATTTGATTTGTTAACAAGATCTTTAACTATTTTCTGTGTCTTCGGATATATAGATTAAACCATTTTGATCCATTTTCACCACCTTTCGTGCAAGGATATGTCTTAAATAGGAAGCTTATCCCCATCAATTGTTTGCCTCAATTTGATAACTATTGCTCCTTTTACTTTTATGATGCACTGAGTTATGCTGATGTCATGTGATGTGTACTGGGTTGCCCTTTACAACATTTAAATTCTTGGTAGTGGTAACTCATAAAAAAAGAAAGGAACCAACTGGTCAGAGGAATGTAATCATTTATTTAGAAATGGGGGTAGAAGTCAGAAACTACCATGAAGAGGGGAAAGGAGAGAAGGGACTAATGTTAATAGGAATTTATGTCAAGTATGTAAGTTGTTTGTCAGAATAATTCATTGGTGGATTAAAGAAGTCTTTAATCATTAGTAAAAGGATTTGTTTGTGTCAATCAGGAAAAACCTATATACAGACAGTTCTTAAAGATTAGGACCAGTTTTACTTGTGTGTTGCTCAGAGCATTGTTGTTTGTGGAGGAAATGTTTTCCACAGTTCTTTTGTGGGTCTCAAAGTTCATCAGTTCAACATGGAGTCATTAGTCTCTGGTGAGTCACTGATGTCAAGCCTGGGTCCCACAGTGTCTGATGACACTGTTTCTGCTGATTGTTGTCCTGAATGACTCAAAGGAACTTAGGCCATCAATTTCTGTAGGCTCTTTCTGTATGATTATGGTGAAGTTAATTTGACTGTTTCCAAAAGTTATTCAATTTTACCTTTATGACTTTTGGGGCATCTATATTCATCTTCAAATTACTAATTGTATTAGGGTTTTCCAGCAAAACAGAACCAATAGTATAGATGAATATAGGTATGCAAGAGGGGATTTATTGTGGGAATTGGCTCATGTAATTATGAAGGGTGAAAAGTCCCAAGATAATGCCCTCTGCAAGATGGAGACTGAGGAAAGCCAGCGGTATAGATCAATCCAAGACCAAAGGCTGAGAACCAGGGAAGTTGATCATGTAATCTCAGTCTGAGGCCAAGACCTAGGAACCCAAAGTCTGCTTATGTAAGTGCCAAGTCCAAAGGTCAAAGAATCTGGAGTCCGATGTGCAAGGGCAGCAGGAGATGGAAGTTCTAGCTCAAGAAAGAGCAAATTCACCTTTATGTTCTATCTAGGCCCTCAACGGACTGGATGAGGTTTGCTCTCAGATCTTTGCTCAGTCTGATTCAAACCCTTATCTCTGAAACACCCTTATTGACTCTCTCAGAATTAATGTTTTACAAGCTATCTGGGTCTCCCTTAACCCAATTAGTTGACTCAAATAATTAATCATCACACTGACTTAATTTAAAATAAATCATTTCCACTGTCATAAATGGAAAAAACACTATGACTTTCCATAAAAACATAAGTCCTAGATTATCTCGCTTGAATAAAACTGTGGGTTTCAGGTTTATTCTGCCTTTGTTGAAATAGAAGATTAATAAACAAGTGGTAGATATCCTAATAATACCCTGAGATTTTCTCCTTCAGTAAAGCATAATGATTGAAAGAAGAATAAAGTGAGTGATATCCTCCTTGAGGGATTCAATGTTATTGAGGACGGTGACATTGCAAAATGTGTATTTGGGGCTTCCATTTCTGGGCATAAACTTCTGAAGCCCTTGGAATCTCCAGAGTGGTCACAGTGTCTTTGCTGTGCTAGTGAGATGACCAGTGGCTGGAGGTGTGTAAGATAGCTTCTGAATGGGGCTTGGTCACCAGAAATAGCAAAGCAAGCTTAGAGGGTTGAGGCTTTTAGTCTCACTGCCCCCCAATACCCAGCCTTGGGAGAGGGAAAATGGGCTGAAGGTTAAGTTGATTGCCAGTGGTAAGTGATTTAATCAATCACGCCTACATAATGGATCCTCCATAGCAACCCAGCATCCTAGTATCTGGGAGGATTCTAGAGGGTGGCATGGTAGAGAGGGCAAAGAATCTGTGTACCACTTCTCCTATACCTTGCCCTATGGATCTCTTCCATCTGGCTGTTTGTGTGTCTCCTTTGTAATATCTTTATAATAAGTGGGTAAATGTAAGTAAAATGTTGCTCTCAGTTCTATGAACTACGTTAGCAAATTATTTGAACCCAAGGAGGGGTTGTGGGAACCCAGCTTTATAAGTAGTCATTCAGAAGCAATAGGCCACAAGCTGTGCTTGCAATGTGTGTATTCAGGAGCAGTCTCGTGGGATCTGATTCCAACTCCAGATACATAGTGGTGGAATTGAACTGAATTGGAGGACATCCCCCTGATGTCTGATGAGGAATCATCTGCAACATTGGTTCCTAGTGGGGAGAAATTCCCACACATTTTGGAGACCAGAAGTCACAGGAGCATTTTGTGTTGGGTATTTGGAGAGTATGGTAGGGGAAACCTTTTTGTTTTTTCCTTCGTTCTTACAGGGACAGAAGTCTGCCTCATCTGTATTGTTGAAAACATCCCACAATTGGACTATGGAAATGCTTGGCCATTTCTGATCACCAAGGAGTTTTCTGCCCATAACAAAGAATTTGATTAGATTTTATAAAAGGGAAGATCATTTGTCTAAAGCAGCACTGCGTCACCTGTCCTGTGTGTGATGGTCAGAGGACGGTAGAGGCGCATGATCAATAGGTGCTCAGAATTAGAATTGGTTGTCCCCTGAGTTTTTCCATTCTGAGCACATGTGAGACCTCAGACCTGTCCCTGGCTTTCAGCTGCTCTCCCCTCTCTCTAGTCCCTCATTTCCACAGTGGGGGTAAGATGGTCTTGGGCATTATTTTAGGCTGTGGCATTTTATGCTCCTGGTTGTCCTGTTCTGATTCATTATGTATGTGTAGCTATAGTGATCTTTCTAGAGAGCAAATCTGTCATTGCTCCTCTGTGTAAAAACTCTTCGGTAGCTCCTTCTGGCTCCCAGCATAAATCCCTTGCAGTCCTGTTAAGTGGGATGGAGTGTGATGTGTGCCCTGTTCACCGCTCTGATTTCATCGTTCACGCCGTCTGTGCTCTATAGGGTCGCTGTGCTGATTGTCTTTGACATCTTGTGGTACCACCCGGCGTTCCCGCCTTCGAGCCTTCATACCATGCTTCTTCCTCCTTGTGGAAATTCCCCTCCCTGTCTTCCCGTTTATACTTGACTCATCACTAGTCTTCTTTAGGTCTCAGCTTGCCATTTTCCCAGGGAGCGTCACCCTTCCCTCCTTTGGTGTGAGTAAAATGCCCTTTCGTGTGTAATGAAAACTGCCTGGGAAGTGCTTACTTGACCTGCGAGCACCTATTCTGTGTGGCTCCTCCGGTCAGGATAGGTGGACCCTGTCATTGTGTTCTTCATCGTGTCCCTAGGGCCTGTCCCACAGTGTTGAATGAATACACTTCCCTGTTTATATATATTTAAAAGGGATATGCTATGCATACTTTTTTGATCTATTTATTTCTACTTAAAAATATCACAATTTGTAAAAGTGGAACTTTTACAGAGAGGTTAAATACATTGTCCAGGGTCTCAGGGGCAGAGTGAGGCTTTGAAACCAGACCAGCTGGCTTGAGAGCTGGTAACTGCCAGTAATTTTTAAGCATGAATTCTATCCTAGCCTTCAGTGTCAAACTAAGAAATACATAGAAGCTCTTGATCAGTAAGAAAAATATATGAGCACTTTGTTAGAAAAATGAGACACGAATATGGAAAGGCAATATGTTAAAGCACTATAAGTGGCCAAGATATGCATGGAAAAATTAGGAAAGTCAAATAGCAATATATGATACTTTTATTGTTTATATTGGCAAAGATTAGAAGCATGATAACATTCTGAGTTAGCAAGAGTGTAAGAATGTGAGTTCCATTTGTTTGTGGGGATGGAGCGTGTCTGTGAGAGGTTCTTGGTAATTTAAGCTCTGTTGTAGCACTTCTAAAGATCAGCAGTTGTCTTCCCTGTAATTCTGTCATTAGGAATCCATACACAGAAAATAAGTATGTACGTATGCAGGACTGTTCACTTTAGTAGCTACTGTGGTAAAAAATAAACAAATGTCCAATGATAGGGAATGGGGAAGTAAATCTGTATGTCTGTATTACAGAACCTCTATAGCCATTTTATCCATAGGACAACATTTATTGATGTAGGAAAAATTCATAATTATTGTTAACTGAAAAATACAGGCCGTAAAACAAATATACAATAAGCCTAATACCATAAAATATAGTTATAATAGTAGCTAAAATATGTGAGAATTTATATGCCAGGTGCTATGCTATATTGCTATAAAGTTATTTTTAAAATGAGTATTTCAACAATGATTTATTTCTGGTCAGTGGATTTGTGGGTGAGCAATTTGTGTTTCTATGTTTTCTTTCTTGTCTTTGGTAATTAGATCCACAACAAAGTTTCTTTTTTTTCTTTTCACTCCATCTCTGCTGCTTATTTCCATCCCTGTTTTCCCAGGTTAAGTTGAAAAAAAGGAATAGACAAATTTTAGGATCTATCATGGGGATTGGGAGCAAACCCAGTTTCTAGCCAAGTTCCAGAACTACAAATAGATGTGGATTTGCTAAATTAGGCATTTAGCTCAAGACAATTGGAGCACCTGCCTTGCTCTCCCTAGAACCTTGAATTAATGTGCTGCCTGCGTTTCTCCTGAATGCATGGCTGCTTTTCCTGTTTCTCCAAGGGGAAGTCTAAGGCATCATAAGTAAGAAGCTGCTAATGACTTTTGCTGGCATGTAAAGAAATGAAGCTCCTTCCCCCACCTCGATCCCTGGTCTTTTCCCTTTTACACAGAGGAGGGTGAGTAGGATGTGAATAGTATGGAGGAGCGTGTCTGTAAGAGATTCTTGGTAATTTGATATGAGCTGTTCTGCCTCACTCTCCAGCCCGTACGCCAGTCTCCTGGGCATCTGTCACTTCCTAGCTTCTCAGCGTAAGGCCTATAGGCTGTGCCATCCCTGCAGAGTGAAGTGAGGTGGAAACACCTACGAAGATAGAAGACATTCCCAGTGATCCCTTTGAACTTAAATGCAAAGTATTGTTAATAGCCTCTGGTGGGCTTCTATTTGGGGGACTGAAAATGCAAAGCATAAGAATCTAGAGCTTCTCCCTGTTCCAACAGAATAGGAGAACAACTGCCATGAAACACAGCCCCAGTAATGAGACAGACTTTAAGCTTCCTTGCAGAAAGGACACGTCTGGCAATATCCACCGGTGCACTGAGGGTGGCTGATTGGGCACAAGTGTGCCTTTGTGGATAGTCTGGCTTTCCCTGGAGCCTGGCACTTTTTAATGGCCTTAGTGAAAAGTGCTTCAAGCTCTGAGACAAATAATCTGAAGTCATTTCTGGAGTAAACTTGCTTGTCCAGCCTCTGCAGAAACTTTTCAAATTTCTGGAGCCAACATTAACTTGTAAGTTGAGAAACAGTTGGAGACTCTGGCTCAAGAAATTTGTTTTCCTGCATAGTAATCTGTTGGAGTGTTAACTAAATGGATGCATTTATTTGCCGTAAAACTTCAGGTTTTGGTCCTTTTGAAGTGTTTTTATATTTCAGCGTGTGCAAATAAATCACTAAGTAACAGTGAGTTTGGAATTAAGATACATGTGGAGTAAGGGAACATTGTTACCTGTGTATTCTGTATTATGTACTAGTTAGGGTTCTCCTACAAGTGGGAGGGATTTGCAATATACTTCTTTCATAATTGGGCATTACTGGTAACTGGTGAGTGTGAGTTAGTCAGGTTGAATTGTTTTTCTTATTAGGTTATTAAACTGTGCTTTAATCTACTTTATAAATTATTTTGTTTTAAAAACTCTCCTTAGGAAAGATGAACTCTTAATTGTATCAGTATCTTAGTCCCCCCCACCTTGTTCCTGAGTATGCTGTTGGGATGATAAAGTCTGTCTTGATTTGTGGGGTACATACACATGGCCTGCAGAAAGGCGTGGGATTCTGTGGATTAGATTATTTCACTTTTTCTCACATTACATATTTAAAGATTTTTACCTTAGTCTCAAGCTTCACTTAGTAGGGGCTCTAACCCCAGTCTAGCATCCCTGCAAGTAGTTTGGGAACCATGTAAGCTGAACCATACAGTGGTTCTCAAACTTCACTGTGTCCCCACCACGCAGGAGCCTGAGGAGGGCATGGGGGCATTATGGCCAAGCACATACACACACACACACACCCCTCCCCAGTCCTCAGCTCTTAGGGCTGCTGTCTTCCATTACAGAACATGGGGGGTAGGCACTGAGGCTAGATGAGTTTGGGAAATGCTGGATTAAGCAGAGGTAAGCAAGTTACTGCTGTACTGCAGGACTTCCCAGAACCCGAGTTCTTGAAGCAGGGTGTAATTACATACAGTTTCCCAAGCTTCACTGATCAGTAAACCCTCCTTGCCTACCTGGCTCTGTCCTTTTCTCCCTCTCTTCTTCCTTTCTTCATTTATGTTATCTGTTTAAAAACTTTAATTGTTTTTATATTGAGTTTATGACTCGTGTGTGTGTTACATGTGACCCATACATCAGGTAAATAATGGTTTCCTTCAGAAGTTCTTACAGTGGATGCCTTTTTTAAAAATTTTGGGTTAATATAGGGTTACGTATGATGAGGCTACATTGGTTGCATTTTTTAGGTAAAGTCAGAGTTGGACTTGAGCCCTTCACTCAGGAAGTGTGCCCTGTACCCCTACATTTTATCCATTAGGTGGGAGCTTAACGAAGCCCCTTTTCTCCCCCTCCCTTTCTTGAATTTGTGTTTTTCTCTTGTGTGGGCATGTAGTTGTTCATCTAAGAGATTCATACTAGTATTGAGTACATCAGATACTTGCTTTTTCATTTTTGTGATACATAGGAGAATGTTATCTGTCCAGATAAATACAAAAGATGTATGGTCTCCATCTTTCCTTATGGCAGGATAGTATTCCGTGGCATATAGACACCACAGTTTATTAATCCATTCATGGGTTGATGAGTTAAAGTGAGTTCTTAAAGTAATTTAGAAATATTCCTATATTTTGTGGATCTTTTGAAAACTCCACCATCAAATAAAATTTTTTTAATATGTCAATATGTCCAATAATTAGACTATCATGATTTGACTGAGAGATGTACATCTCTTACATTCATCTTAGCCAGGAAACTCATTAACTTCTTTCTCTTTGTTAGTGAATGTGGAGTGACGCCTTAACATTTTATAATAAGCATGAGCTTATTTTACTGCTGTAAGATCTGCATAGGGAGGAGGCATCTTGGTACTAAACTATTCAACATGTGGAAAACAGGCTGCATAACTTGTCCAAAGTTTCTGCAGAAAATGATGGAAGTATGAGAGTCTGGAAACTTCTTTTGTATTCTTCTTGCCATTCAGCAGACTTCTTGGGCTGCCATTACCAGTAGTGGCTGATGTGCTCACAGCAGCCATGAGGGACAGGGAGGGGGAGAAGCCTTATAAAAGCATAGTGGGAATTTACTCGGTGTAGAATATAAACGTCTTAACACAATAACTAAGAAAATGCCATGAAGGCTATGTTAACCAGTTTGATGAAAATATTTCAAATTGTATATAAAACAAGCACATTGTACCCCATGATTGCATTAATGTACACAGCTATGATTTAATAATAAAAAAAAAGAAAAAATATCCCGTCATCTAGCTCACCAAAAAAAAAAAAAAAAAAAAAAGCACAGTGGGGATGCTGGACAGTGATGGTCCTAAAGTGCTACCAGGGCCAAGGGCTGTAGGTTGCCTGACCTGCCTGAAAAGCATTCTGTATTCTCAATACAGAAACTCATGCCCATTCACATGACATAGAACTTAAAAACATGCAGTGGTAGGGTTTTCGGGAGTGTTGCAAAGCTTGAGAAAAAAGCATTAGAATTTTTTCTTCTCCTGTAACATTGTGGGAAAGAAGTTTTTTTTTTTTTAAAGCAGTAAACCATGGTGTTGCTGAGTTACAGATATTTTAGTACAGAGGCCTTTAGCCATAATGCTTTGTGGTCTTGATTGACTATTGTACACATTCAGTATATTTTATACACGAGAGCTATCTTTTTATGGTTGTAATTAATGTTCTTTGGGCAGGGACAGTTACTCAGAACTAGGGTTCCTCTGTGGAGAGTGGACTTTTTTCCCAGGATACAGTCCTCATTTTTATGTTTTAGGTTCCCCGATGACAATGACTTATTTTTACATTGTATGGTCTTGCAATTTGTATCAAAGTATTAAGTCAGGTAGAATTTCATTTTCTGATGCCAAAGTGACCCCTTTGAAATAGTGGCACTTGCCATAATGCCAGTTTTTGAAATGCTGTGAAGGTGCCTCAGATTGTCCTCCGCTCACCACCCTGTCACCTCCAGCCTTGTCCAGCACATGGCTGTGTCTCAGGTGCACGATCTCCGAACCCTCTGAGGGTCCTCCCAGTGTTCCCTCCTGCCCTCCAGTTGGTTTACATTTTAGCCAAACCCATGCTTGTCCTCTGCCATTTTTATGCTCAAAGCCTTTCAGTCTTTTCTGATTACAAACACAGAATCCTAACCAGTTAGCCATTAGTGCCTGCCCTGTGTGACTCTTTCCTCTCCACACTGATCTAGGGTGAGTTTCCCCCTGTCTGGGGTCTGGTCGTCCATCTGTCTTGGGAACGTGGGTGTTAGTCAGTTGTCTGCCTGCTCTGTTGTGGGTATGGAGAGGTGAATGAAATACTCATTCCCTGCCCTAGAGGAACTGGCAATGAAGTGTGGGAGATAGGCTAGTTATCATCCAAATATGTAATTGGAATTTGTCATGAGTACCTCAAAGAAAAATACTAGGGCACTCTCACATGGAGGGCAGAGGGCCCTCCCTTATGCTGGGAAGAGAAACCACATTCTTTTCAGTATGCAGAAAGGGTAAGGGTTGTTTATCAGTACAGCTGGGGAAGCTCTTAACCAGCCGAGATCATTCCAAGTGTGAGCAGGGTACTGCTATGCACACAGGAGAGAGCAGCTGATGGTTTCACAGACACTTCACATTTCTATTCAGAGGGGATAGGCTTGAGGATAAAGAACTACTTCTTGTGTCTTACTGAAGCTAGGGTCTTGGAACATCTCCAGCTGGAATAGCTGCTGTTGAACAAATAAGATTGTATGATATGATTTACATTATTATCTTTCTTACCAAAGACTGTGTCTTTGGCTATTAGAAGTGGGTGGTCATGGAATGTCTCCCTGAGAATGTGACTTTAAACCAAGAAGTTGAGGGTAAGAAGAAACCAGCCCTTTGTGGAGTTTCTGGCCCAGGGACAGCGTGCCCAGGCCTCCCCAGAGCAGGCACATGAGTTTTGCAGACAGAGCCTTGTGGCTATACTGAGCCCCGCTTCCTGCCTGCTCACCTCTGTCACCCTGGGGCTAGTTGGTGCCTACTTATCCTTCAGACCTTAATCCAGATACTGCTTCTTGGAATCTCCTTCTCTGATCTGGTTGATTAGATCAGGTTCCTGTTAGTACATTTACTGTGTGTAGTTTGTGATTGCTCATTAAATTTGTGGTCATTTTATTAAGTATCTTATCTCCTTCAACTGGTTTCTGAATTTCTGAAGGCAGGGGTCAAGTCTCTGATGATTCCACAGGGTAGGTTCTGTTTATGCCCATTTTACTAATGAGGAAACGAAGGCCCAGAGAAGTTGAATGCCTCATCCAGAGTAACATGGCCCTTTGTTAATGGTGGAGGCAGAGCTTGATACGGGTAATTCCCTTTGGTTGCTAGAACAGACTTTCAGTGGTTTTCAACCTTCCTAATTGCTGCATTGTTACAAATGGAACAAGGGTCATGACCCATAGCTTGAGAACTGCTGCTTTAAATGAATCATGTACCAAATTATTTATTCAACCAATGAAACAAAATAGAAAATCCAGTAATGCACAGTACAAGTATTGATACACTGTGGTGATTTGATATAAAATAAAGGCAGCATTTCAAATCAGTGGAAAAAAGAATGGATTATTTAGTAAATGGACAGTTAGCTATCCATTTGGGAAATAAAACTGAAACTTTTTATCACACTTTATAATAAATTTTAGTAGTTGGAAAGTGTGAAGGTAAAAGAGTATAAAAGACCTATGGTGCATCTTACAAGGGTACATGTGAAATTTGCCAGGTGTAGAATATAAATGTCTTAATAACTAAGAAAATGCTGTGAAGGCTGTGTTAACCAGTTTGATGAAAATATTTCAAATTGTATATAAAACCAGCACATTGTACCCATGATTGTATTAATGTACACAGCTATCATTTAATAAAAAAGAGTGTAAAAGGAAAATGAAAATAATTTTTTTTTAAATTGAGCTGGAGAAGTACTTCCTAAATATGACAGATAAGGTGCAGAGACTCTAGATAAAGATGGGTAATTGTTGCTACATAAAAATGAATAACTTATGAGGAGCAAAATCATCCTAATGATGGTTGAAATGACTAATGGGATAAAGACTTGGAGCATGGAAGTAAAAAATAAAATTTATAAACCCAGCCTTGGCAAGGGCGTGGAGTCAAAGGGTACTGTGTGTCCTGCAGGCCCCTCTTTTCTGGGAGCCATTCAGGCAATATGTGTCAATATGTAGGTTCCCATTGATTACGTCTTAGAATTTATCACAAGTAGGATAATTGGAAATGTGCAAAGACATGCTCAAAATTTATTGCTGTGTTAATGGTAGTGAAATACTGGTTCAGTGATGCAGTGGAGTTCTGTGAGGCCACAGATAAAGTGATCTATATTCACACAGAGACCTTTCTTTGATGTATTAGGGGCTGGAGGGCAGATTCTAGCCATGTGTAAAATTATGGGCATGACCTGCGTCTGCACATGTTGGGTGGATGGCGATTTAGAACAACGTTCGCAATGTTAATAATTATCTCTAGATACGGGGTTTCAGGTTTTCTTTTGCTTAAAATTTTTTGATGTTATTTCCTTTAAAATTATAGTGAGCATATACCTTTTGGTAAGAAAACTACCCAGGGACTGAGAATAAACATTTAAGACTGTGCAACTTTATTTTTTCCCAATCTGATCAATTTATCTTGCTTCTGAAATACAAAAATAAGACATTCTCTATCATTTTGTATTTAAATTCTTTTTTTGGTATAATCCTTATTTATTTATTTATTTTGCAGTTTTTCACCGAGGCTGGGTTTGAACCCACCACCTTCAGCATATGGGGCTGGCGCCCTACTCCTTTGAGCCATAGGTGTCACCCTGTGTTTAAATTCTTATAACACTTATTTTTGGCTCCTGGAAATGCCCTTCCTGCTTTTGGTCTCCTTAGCCACTATATTAGGGATGTTTGCGGTTTCAGGGTACTGAGCAGCAGTTTAAACACAAGATGGGGTGCAGGAGCATGCTCATTAAAATTGCATGAACACTGGCATTTATTCTGCTGCACAAAACCTTCTTGGATGAACTGGATCAGTGTTTAGTAGAAACACAGCTTTGTAAACATCACTGTTCTTAACTCTTTTGTTTTTATTTAAATGTCCTATGTTCTATACCCTTAAAAGACAGAGTAAGACAAGGGAGGAAAAAATGCATTGAAGGTAGAAGTGTAACATTGAAGGGAGAATTTCAACTAGCCAATCTCCACATACATCCCCCACAGAGAATTAAACTGCACAGCTGGCTCAGATTCTCCTCTTTTCTCTATTAGATCTTCAGAGAACTGTTTAATGAAGCATTAATTATGGAGCAGCCCTACACACCCTGTAGACAGGGATAATCTAGCTGCACTATTTTGCTAATGATGTATTTGTGGAATGCTATTTCTATCTTATGGTAAGGTATCTGTTTGCTCTCTAGTTACTGGGGGCATGCTAATTTCAAAACTGCAGACAGCATTTAGTATTCAGGGCACACTACCTAGTTCAATGAATGTGTGACACTATCTTGGATTTTGTGGGGAACAGACTTTAAAGTTTAGTCTCTGATAATCCACAATGTGGGGATATAATTGGGATTTTTATTTTATGTTTTATTTTTATTTATTTATTTCTGAGACAGAGTTTCACTCTGTTACCTAGGCTGAAGTGCACTGGCATAATCATAGCTCACTGTAACTTTGACCTCCTAGGCTTAAGTGGTCCTCCTACCTCAGGCTCTTGATTAGCTAGGACTACAGGTTCATATCACCATGCTTAGATAATTAAAAAAAATTCTTTTTATAGAGATAGGGTCTCACAATATTGCTCAGTCTGGTCTTGTACTTATGGCTCCTCTTACCTTGGCCTCCAAAGGGTGGGGATTACAGGCCTGAGTGTGAGCCACTGCACCTGGCCTTAACTTTGGGACTTTTTTGTGTGTGTGTGTGTGTTTTCTTTACCTTTTATTTCTTTTATTTCAAATTAATCTAAGGGTACTGATTTTTAGATTACATAGTTCTCACTTCAGGGTAGAGTTCCAGTGTAAAGAGCCCCTCACCCAGGGGGCATGTTATATAGCAACGAAAGATCCCATCACATGCCCTTCCTCTTTCTGCCAATCGTCCTCCCCCTCCTTCCCCAACCCCCATACTAGGCTGTATTTGTGTTTCACTGTTCATATGAGCATCTAATTGTTTATATATTGGTTTCATATTAGGGTAGGTTAGAAATGGTTGGAAGGCAGAGCAGAGGGAAACAGAATTAATTATTTAAGTAGATGAAAATGCTGTGTGAATTTAGAGTTTGGGATGCATGTTGGCCAAATAAGGTGATGGATCTCTAGATTTTTCTTTTCTTTAGCTTTGTAACAACCCCTGTGACGCACGCCCCACTCCCCATTATCAGTGTGTCACCCAGCATTCTTAACCATTGTCTGTTTGTACTACTCAGGCTTTTCCTTTTCCTTGGATGCCTCAAGTGTGGTGGTGTTTCCCCAGCGCCATGGCCTCTCTTGGCAGCTTTATTTGTAGCCCAGGTCCTGTTGGGGGTGGGTGTGCTTGTCATGCACACATTCATTTCCTTTTGATCGTTGAAGCCCAGGTTGTCTAAACTGCTATCTTTTTCTTTAGTTGGAACTAGTTTGTTACCAAAGGACATACAGTGAAAGGTAGAAAAAATAAACACAGGGCTTAACATTCAGAGGATATTTTTAGACTCAGAAGCAGCTTGCTGCTTTCCATGAAATAGTTGAGTATAATTAATGACTCACATTTCCCTTTTTGGTGGTTTTTCTTTAAAGGATGAAATGCTGGTTGTGTGTGTATACGCCAGGGGTGGGGGTGGGGTGGGGGGCATACAGCATGCCAGCGTTTAATTCTCTCCAGTTCATCGAGAGTATTTATTTTGTTCAGTGGTTATGTGGATAGCATTCCTTTTCATCTCCTGTGAAGAATATTTTTGAGTTATTACAGAAATCAAATCATCTTCCTATGTAAACTTTAGAAAAGGTAAAGTTATATATTAAAACAAACCATGAGATTAATTAATTTTTCCTATTTTTTAGGGTAGAAGAGAAAGCTAGTGAATGGTTAAATGACATTGTTGATTTTCAAGTCCTCTGGAATACTTACTTAGAGCCAGAAGTGATTTTTTCAGGTCCTTTTGAGTTGGGAGACTAGTGGTGACTTGCTGAAACCGACCTTCAGACCTTGGGATATGGTGATTGGGGAAGAGAATCTTAGTGGTAGGAAATCTTCATTTATCATAGTGGATTTGATTCTGTCAAATAGTTAAAGGTACTTATAGTTCTGGTAGTTATAAGACAAATGGCCAAGGCTGGCAGATGTGAATTGTATTTTCAGGCTGGGCATCTTACAGATCATTCATATATGGAAAGCTGAGGCATCACTATTTTAAAAGGTCATCTCAAAAACCTTCTGATTTAACTTCATGAAACTTAACTCTTCATCCCCAGACTGCCTCTCCCACCTTCTGAAAACCACATTGGCACTCTTTATATAAAGTCTAAAAAGTGAACAGCTCCATTTATTGGATTCTATGATTTAAAAGAAGAAAAGACTAAACGGTGTAAACCAGACTTTCTGGAAGTTCTCCTTTGGATTGAGGGCAGGATATTGTTGGCATATCAGTATCCTTCCTCAGGATCAGGGGAGCGAGAGGCAGAAATGATCTTAATTCGTGGGACCACAAGTTGAAATAGGGCTGCTGGGCTTCCATCACCTGCAGTTTTCATAAAGTTTGAAGCAACCTTTGAGTTTGGTCTCGGTGCATTGTCTGCGCACATAGGGTCTGTGCTGGGGCTCTCTGCCTGAGGAGCAACACTTTCTCAGATAGCTTTGCCCCCTTGGTCCATTAGAAGTGGTCCTGTCTCCCACAAGGATGCTGCATCACATGCAGGGCTGTTTCTGCGGTAGCTTGTTGACTTTGAGAACTTAGTGGGTGTCAGCTTAGTTGTTACTGTCTAAGATCTTTTGTTTTTTATTCCAATTAGGGAATCAGTGTTAGGTTGAAGTTCAAGTCAGTACCTTTTAGTTGTCAGTTGAAGCCAACACCTTTTAATGGCTAGGTGATGATGAAACACAAAAAACTGTCTTTGATTTCGTGCCTTTTAACCAGAACATTTTTGAAAGACTTTTGCTTCCATCTAAGTGTTTGTAGCATATCCCAATCCAGAGGCCACCAGGCCCTGGTGTGTTTCATCCATGTCGCCAAGAGACTGGCAGGTCCGATGGCTGTCATGATAGATCATGCCTTCCTGATGAGACTTGACCCCTCATACAGGGTGTGGTCTGGTTCTCTATAGACCTAGCAGTATAAAAATAGCAAATATTATTGGTCTGCAAAAGGAGATGTTGGCGTGGTTGTGGAGAAAAGGGAACACTTCTGCACTGCTGGTGGGAATGCAGTCTAGTACGTTCCTTTTGGAAAGAAGTTTGGAGAACATGGGCAGTGCCTGCGACGACTCAAGGAGTAGGGTGCCGGCCCCATATACCAGAGGTGGTGGGTTTAAACCCAACCCCAGCCCAAAACTGCAAAACAAACAAAAAAGCAAACAAACAAACAAAAACAAACAAAAGAAGTTTGGAGAACACTCAGGGATCTAAATGTAGACCTGCTGTTTGATCCTGCAATTCCTCTACTAGGTAGAAAATACCAAAAATCAATTGGTAACAAAAATACTTGCACCAGACTGTTCATTGCAGCTAAGTTCATAATTGCCAAGTCTTGGAAGAAGGCTAAGTGCCCATCGACCCATAAATAGATTAATAAATTATGGTTTATGTATATCATGGAATACTATGCAGCATTTACAAAAAGATGGAGACTTTACCTCTTTTATGTTTACATGGATGGAGCTGGAAAATATTCTTCTTAGTAAAGTATCTCAAGAATGGAAAAAAAAAATCCAGTGTACTCAGTTCTACTATAAAACCAATTTATAATCACTCACACTTTTGTATGAGAGATGAATCACAACTATAGCCCAGGATAAGGATGGGATGGGGGATGGGAAGGGAGGGGGTGGTTAGATAGAGGGAGGGTTAATGGTGGGACCACACCTGTGGAGCATATTGCAAGGGTACAAGTCAAATATATCAAGTATTGAACCCAAATGTCCTAACACTGTGATTAAGTAAATGAGGTGAAAGCTATGTTAATTAGTAGGATGGAAGCACTCCAATTTGTACAAATAATCAACACATGAATCCCACAAAGACATAAATCTATTCATGATCTATGTATATATGACTTTATTTAAAAAAAAAAGAAATGCTTTAGACAGTTGATTGTCAAATTTTCCATTTGAGGGGGAAATGGGTAAATAAAAAGTTAGGAAATACCTGTATCAAAATGAAAAAAAAATTTATGAGAATAACAAAAGTCTTTTATAACTGACTTTATGTTTGAGCTAACTGCAGGGTAGTTAAAATAAATCTCACAATTATTCTTGAAATTGAAGTGCTATCAAGAAAATCCACCTTAAATCCCCTGCAAAGTGCATGCAAATCTTCCACATTGTGGTGCTTTGTTTGGAGATTATTTTCTTTAGCTAGCGTGTTTTTCTTTTTTATTTTATTCCTAGACAAAGAGCCACATTCTCAGGGCCTTGCTTAGAGAGATCAGCTTCATTCTGGAACAGTGAGGAGTTTTTGATTTGCTTATGAGCAATCTCCTGACATATTCAATAATTTTTTTGAACATAAATTGAATCTATTTTGCTTCACTAAGAACCCAGAATTATTTGTACACCAATGTTTGACTTTTTACAATAGCCAAAAGATAGAAGCCACACAGTGTCCATCAAGGGCTGACTAGATGAGCAAATGTGGTAGATCCTTTGTTGTGCTGCCACACGGGTGAGCTGTGAAGACGTGTTCCACGTTAAACCAGTCGTGAGTCAAACACCTGATGAACCAACCACCTGTGAGGTAACCAGGGTAGTCAAACTCATAGACACAGAAAGCAGAGCTGTTGTTGTCAGGGGCAAGGGACTGGGAAGTTGTTCAGTGGCACAGATAATCAGGTAGTGAGGTAAAAAGTGTCCTGGAGGTGAATGTTGGGGATTGTTGCCCAAAATGCAAACGTACTTAATGGCACTGGATTGCACACTTACAAATGGTTAAATTTTCTGCTAGGTATAGTTTAGTATAATTACATCTTTCTTAAAAAATTAAAACAAACTCAGGGTGACCTTTTTTTTTTATTAAATGATAGCTGTGTACATTACTGCAATCATGGGGTACAGTGTGGTGTTTTCATATGCAATTTAAATATTTTCATCAAACTGGTTAACAGAGCCTTTATGTCATTTTCTTAGTTATTGTGTTCAGACGTTTATATTCTACTTTTAGAAAGATTCACTAGTACCCTTGTAAGATAAACCATAAAGGTGATCCCTCCAATCACCCTCCCTCTACCCATCCACTCCCCTCTCGTTCCCCCCATATTCTTAGGCTATAATTAAGTTATAGCTTTTACATGAAAGCTATAAATTAGTTTCATAATAGGGCTGTGTACATTGGATACTTTTTCTTCCACAAAGCACTTCATAGATTGAGTAGGCCATAATTTATTTAACCAGTCCCCATTTGTTGGGCATTAAGTTGTTTCTGATCTTTTACAACCACAAACAGCTTACTAATAAATAGTATTGTCTATGCAACTTTATGCAACTGTGTGAGAATATCTGTGGAATAACTCTTACAGGTGAGTCAAAGAGCATGTAAATTTAATTTTCCATTAATGCATATAATTAGACCTTTAGATTGGTCATTCCCAAGTCCATTTCTTTTTTTTTTCTTTTTTTTTTATTAATTGATTTCTGTATACATTGATGCAAACATGGGGTACATTGTGCTGTTTCATATACAATTTGAAACACCTTCATCAAGCTGGTTAACATAACTTTCATGTCATTTGGTTAATCATT